>WNGS01156282.1:0-13215 GCA_020271785.1 Procambarus virginalis
TGGCAGTCTCACTATAGCTGTAGTGTGTACTTAACGAACAGCAGGAGTTGTGAATGGTGCCGCGTATTCCGGAACTGGTTGATGTATGTGGTATCAAAGACCTAAACGACTTTATTTAGATTTCTGAAGGTAGTGCTTACGTTGGCCAACTTTCCGAGTGTCTGTTAGTAGTCAATTGATGGGGCTCCGGAGGCAGGTGGAGGGAGGGTGTCAACTCCCACAACTGTTGCTCGTCCCAAGTGGTGTTTCCTCTCCCCGTTACCTTGTGGCAGGAGGCTGCATGACGGATCTCCCCATCTTGAGCACTCCAGGTGCAAACTCTGTGAGCAGAACTGCGACGTGTGCTCGCACACTACATCACTGAATGCCCAGTTATTAGACCTTTCAGACCAGTTTGGTATGAGGTACCTGGAGCTTTGTAATTACTTTACTCCACTCTCGTGTTCTTGAAGATTTCCTCACAGTGTACCCAAAATTTGCCAGTGCAGGCTACTGAACACATGACCCTGTATGACTAACCATCCTGCGAGAAAGGACTTTTAGTATCACTGCTGCCTTATTCACTCTTGTGTTCATGATATCCTCATAACGAACCCAGAGTCTGTCAGTGCAGACTACTTATCACATGCCTCTGTGTGACTAACCATCCTGTGTGATGGGAATGTTTTAGCATCACCTAGCTAGCTTTTTGACACACTGTACTCCCCTTCATATAGTCTAGGGCAGCTGCACTAATGCAGATGTACCTCATGTATTAATAAAAAAAAATCCTCTCCCGTGTGTTACCTCAGGTGTTTCATGCCCCTATTCCAGCACCAAGCTTTGTTATACTGCACTTGCTTGAGTTATACTTTAGTACCCAATTGTCTGAACATTCATTGTTTGTGCAAATTTGTTCTCCACCACCACAATACTCTGGTGGTCTCCCTCCACAACCACAATACTTTGTGGTCTCCCTCCACCACCACAATACTTTGGTGGTCTCCCTCCCACTACAATACTCTGGTGGTCTCCCTCCACAACCACAATACTTTGGTGGTCTCCCTCCACCACTACAATACTCTGGTGGTCTCCCTCCACAACCACAATACTTTGGTGGTCTCCCTCCACCACCACAATACTCTGGTGGTCTCCCTCCACCACCACACTACCCTGGTGGTCTCCCTCCACCACCACAATACTCTGGTGGTCTCCCTCCACCACCACAATACTCTGGTGGTCTCCCTCCACCACCACAATACTTTGGTGGTCTCCCTCCACCACCACAATACTCTGGTGGTCTCCCTCCACCACCACAATACTCTGGTGGTCTCCCTCCACCACCACAATACTCTTGTGGTCTCCCTCCACCACCACAATACTCTGGTGGTCTCCCTCCACCACCACAATACTCTGGTGGTCTCCCTCCACCACCACAATACTCTGGTGGTCTCCCTCCACCACCACAATACTCTGGTGGTCTCCCTCCACCACCACAATACTCTGGTGGTCTCCCTCCACCACCACAATACTCTGGTGGTCTCCCTCCACCACCACAATACTCTGGTGGTCTCCCTCCACCACCACAATACTCTGGTGGTCTCCCTCCACCACCACAATACCCTGGTAGTCGCCCAGTATTTAAGTTAAATTGATGATACGTCAGTGGGGACGGCCGCTGCTGTAACAAGGAGCTCACACCTACCTGCTGAGGACAGGTAGGTGTGAGGGACCTCCCGGTCAGCCTGGCCATCAAGGGGACAGCCGTGAGTAACTAATGTGGTGGTGAGGAGTACATAGAGGAGCGCCTCCTCCTGAAATCTCGTATACCTTGTTATATCTACGGCGACCTCACTGGGTGTGGTATGGTAAGGCCCAGAGACACTTGGAGATGTTGCAAGACCAAGGCTCACCTTCACTCCACACATCTACCTCCTCCGGGCCACTCATGCCCGGGGGCCACTCACTCCACGGGGGGGAGTGATGAAGGTCATTACTCTGGGACTCTGGGTGTGGTATGTCAACAGAGAAGCAGTGGGTGGTGACACTGGGCTCAGGACATGAGACTAGTGAACGGTTGGGATGTTCTGTGGTATGACACACAACAAGTGCTTCCTTCCTGTGTCAAGTGGTGTCATTTATGACAGCTGACCACATTGCTAGTGCTATGACACCCTTGGCACCTAGCAATGGATATAATTAATTTTGAATTAGTCAATTAAGTGCTGATTTACTTAATTTGAACTTAGCTTTAATATTTGGACAACTGACTTGACCAAAATTATGTACTAAACGTATTTCTCTATATTATTACTAAACTTATTTAAAGTCCCCAGTCAAACTATCACTAATAGGTACCTCATTCATCTTTGCCACATACAAGGACTGAAAACAAGAACACATAAAGTACAGTTCATAAATGGCCTCCTCACGGATCAAATGCAGTATTTGGAGCTTTCACAGAAACCCATGCAGGGGAATTCTTGGACAGTGAGATCTGGATTCCAGGATATAACCTATACAGGTGTGATAGGAAAATTAGGTCACATGGAGGAGTGGGTCTGTATATTAGGAAGACCTTGTGTGCTCGGAGCTCCTAAACGTTACAAATGAGGTGATAGAGGTACTGGGATTAAAAATAGAGAAAATAAATTTAGTGATTATTCTAATATACAAACCGCCAGATGCAACGGCTGAGGAATTCACAGAACAGATAAACAAAATAGAGAATAGCCTTGATAATTTGGAGAACCCAATACCTGATATTATCTTCTTAGGTGACTTCAACTTGCCTAGTCTCAGGTGGAGAATAGCAAACAATAATATTATACCAGGAATCTATCAGGACCTAACCAACCACAGATTAGAGAACTACTTAGATTCTGTGACAAATTTTCACTCACTCAGCAGATATCGGAGCCAACGAGAAATGAAAATATTCTAGATCTGGTCTTTACGAACAATGAAGACATTATCAGAGACATTACGATATCAGATACCACATATTCAGATCACAAGCTCATTGAAGTGCAAACTACCATCAATACTCAGAATAGACCTAAAACGTTGATAAAGCGAGAGGGGCTATTCAGTAAATTCAATTTTAATAATAAAAGGATAGACTGGGAGATAATAAACAGGGAACTTAAAAACATTCCATGGGAAACTGTTTTAAGTAATAAAGTCCTACAGAAGGAATAGAAAAACTGACTTCGGAAGCGTATCAAGTCTGTCTGAAACATGTTCCTTTGAGGAAAGCCAGAAAGAGATCCAACGTAGAAAGAGAACGCAGAAGACACTATAAACGCAGGAAAGAATAACGGAACTGCTTATGCAGACACGAATTTCCCGTCAAAGAAGGAATAATTTAAATAGGGAGATTGAAGAAATCGAGCGGAAATTGAAACACTCATATGAAACTGAAGAAAGGCAGTTAGAACAGAAAGCAATTCAGGAAATAAAGAAAAATCCAAAATACTTCTTCACATATGCGAAATCAAAAGCAAAAACTACTGCCAGTATTGGACCTATTCGTACAAGTGAAGGTTCATACACGGAGGATGACAAAGAAATTAGTGAAATCCTAAAAAAGCAGTATGAGGACATGTTTAGCACTCCAATAAACAACATGAAAGTAGAAGATCCAGACAATTTCTTTATGCGGGATATCCAAACCCCTGTAAATATAACTGATATCAACACGAGCGCACTAAATTTTGAAAGAGAAATTGAAAACATGCCCATGCACTCGGCCCCAGGTCCAGACTCATGGAATTCAATATTTATAAAGAAATGCAAAGTGCCGGTAGCACAGGCACTCAGTATAGTGTGGAGGAAGAGCTTGGACACGGGGGAGATACCAGATGCACTTAAAGTAGCAGACATAGCCCCTCTACACAAGGGAGGGAGCAAAGCATTGGCAAAGAATTATAGACCAGTTGCACTAACATCGCACATAATAAAAGTATTTGAGAGAGTGATTAGGAGTCAGGTCACCAATTTCATGGAGACCAATGACCTTCACAACCCAGGCCAACATGGATTTCGAGCGGGAAGATCGTGCCTCTCACAGCTACTTGAGCACTACGATAAAGTCACTGAGGCATTAGAAGAAAAACAGAATGCTGATGTGATATACACGGACTTCGCAAAGGCTTTCGATAAATGTGACCATGGCGTGATAGCACACAAAATGAAGTCAATGGGAATAACCGGTAAAGTAGGACGCTGGATACTCAGTTTTCTGTCAAACAGGACTCAGCGAGTAACGGTCAACCATATAAAATCTAGTCCAAGTGCAGTTAAAAGCTCTGTACCTCAGGGTACAGTCCTTGCACCGCTGCTTTTCCTTATTCTCATATCAGATATAGACAAAAATACAAGTCACAGCTTCGTATCATCCTTTGCAGACGACACAAAAATCAGTATGAAAATTACCTCGGCTGAAGACATTGAAAAACTTCAAGCTGATATTAATAAAGTTTTCGACTGGGCATCAGAAAATAATATGATGTTTAACAGTGACAAATTCCAGGTACTCAGGTACGGTAAAAATGAGGACCTTAAACATAATACAGGGTACAAAACACAATCAAATGTGCCCATAGTAGGAAAACAACATGTAAAGGATTTGGGAATAATGATGTCTGACGACCTAACGTTTAGGGAGCATAACCAAGCAAATATTGCGACAGCCAGAAAAATGATAGGATGGATTACGAGAACTTTCAAATCCAGGGATCCCATCACAATGCTTGTACTCTTCAAGTCACTTGTGCTGTCCCGTCTTGAGTACTGTTCAGTACTCACTTCCCCCTTTAGAGCAGGAGAGATTGCTGAAATAGAGGGAATACAGAGAACATATACGGCACGCATAGACGCGATAAAGCACCTAAATTATTGGGATCGTCTCAAAGCTCTCCAAATGTACTCACTAGAAAGAAGACGAGAGAGATATCAAATAATATACACCTGGAAGATACTGGAGGGCCAGGTCCCAAATCTACACAGTAAAATAACAACGTACTGGAGTGAACGATATGGAAGAAAATGCAGAATAGAACCAGTGAAGAGCAGGGGTGCCATAGGCACAATCAGAGAACACTGTATAAACATCAGAGGTCCGCGGTTGTTCAACGTCCTCCCAGCAAGCATAAGAAATATTGCCGGAACAACCGTGGACATCTTCAAGAGGAAACTAGATTTATTCCTCCAAGGAGTTCCGGACCAGCCGGGCTGTGGTGGGTATGTGGGCCTGCGGGCCGCTCCAAGCAACAGCCTAGTGGACCAAACTCTCACAAGTCAAGCCTGGCCTCGGGCCGGGCTTGGGAGTAGAAGAACTCCCAGAACCCCATCAACCAGGTATCAACCAGGTATCAACTCTCGAAGACGCAGCATCTTGGGTTTATTATTCATACATTTATTATTGCCACTGAATAGGCCTAAATGATATTGCAATTACTACCGATTAATTATAGTTTAATTTAAGTCAATATTGAATGATAAGTTAGATGTGAGTTAAGTCCACTGTAAGTATGATTCCCCGTGGAGGTCATCTTCCCTTCCAGTAGGTACTCCCCTAGTTGTCCTTGCGGGGGTTTGAGCTTGACTTTTTTGGTCCCGCCTTCAACTGTCACTCAACTGGTGTACAGATTATGGAGCTAATTTGACCCTATAAAATCTACATTTCAAACCGTGTATGGAGTCTGCCACCACCACATCACTGCCTAATGCATTCCAATTGTTAATTACTCTGACATTGAAAAAACTTTATAATGTCTCTGGGGCTCATTTGGGAACTAACTTTCCACCTGTCCCCTTGTTCGTGCTGCACCCATGTTAAATAGTTTGTCTTTGTCCATCCTGTCAATTCCCCTGAGAATTTTATAGGTGGTAATCATGTCTCCCTTTACTCTTCTGTCTTCCAGGGACGTGAGGTTTAGCTCCCCGTAGTCTTTACTCGTTGTTCATACCTCTCAGTCCTGGGACTAGTCTGGTGGCATACCTGTGAATCTTCTCTAACTTTGAGTTGTGTTTAACTAGGTATAACGGATTCCAGGCTGGAGCTGCATAATCCAAGATTGGTCTGACTTAAGTAGTATACAAGATCCTGAACGATTCCTTACCTAAGTTTCTACAGGCAGTTCCTATGTTGGCGAATCTAGCATATGTCGCTGATGATATCCTTTAGATGTCGGCGTCTGGGGACAGGTTCGGTGTGATATCCCCCCCCCCCCCCAGATATTTCTATTTGACTCTTGCAGGATTTCACCTCCCAAATGGTACCTTGCGTTCAGCCTCCTACTCCCTTCACCAAATTTCATTACTTTACACTTTCCTGAGTTAAACTTTAGTAACCATTTTCTAGACCATTCCTCCAGTTTGTCCAGATCATCCTGTAGTCTCTGTCTATCTTTATCTGGCTTCATTCTTTTCATAAGATTTGCATCATCAGCAAACATTGAGAGGAATGAGTCTATTCCCTCTGAAAGATTCTTTACATATATCAGAAACATGATGGGGTCCAAGTACAGAGCCCAGTGGGACTTTGCTTGTGACATGTCTCCACTCTGATGTCTCCCCTCCCCCCACCCCCTCACAGTTACTCGCTGTTTCCTGTTGCTTAGATACTCCCTTATCCACTGGAGCACCTTACCTTTTACTCCTGCCTGTTGCTCCAACTTTTGTAACAGCCTTTTATGGGGTACTGTGTCGAAGCCTTTCTGACAGTCATAGAAAATGCAGTCTGCCTACCCTTCTCTTTCTTACCTAATTTTTGTTGCCTGGTCATAGAATTTTAATAAGCCGCAGGGAGCCGGTGGCTGAGCAGACAGAACACTGGACACGCGAACCTGTGCTCTCGCGTTCGATCCCGGGCGCCGGCGAGAAACAATGGGCATAGTTTCTTTCACCCTGATGCCCCTGTTACCTAGCAGTAAATAGGTACGTGGGAGTTAGTCAGCTATCACGGGCTGCTTCCTGGGGGTGGAGACCTGGTCGAGGACCGGGCCGCGGGGACACTATAGCCCCGAAATCTTCTCAAGATAACCTCAAGATAGCCTGTGAGGCACGATTTACCATGTCTAAACCCATGCTGGTGGTGTGTTACAAAGCTATTCCGCCCAGATGTTCTACGCGCCTTTTCCTCACGATCTTCTCCATCACCTTGCATGGTACACAAGTTAGAGAAACTGGCCTGTAGTTCAGTGCCTCTTGTCTGTCACTGTTTTTGTAGCAGAATCAGATGCTGCTTCCAAACAGTTGAGCATCTTTTACAGGTTCAAAAGATATTTTACATCATCTCGGTGACCATCTCATCCCCCTCCCACCCCCCTCCCCCTCCTCCTCATTCTTAGCATAGCTCTCTCTCTCTCCCGCCAAAATTATTGATTAAATTCGGTTCATCCGACCTTAAACTGGGGTTCAGTTACTCGAGTCTTTTGTTGTAAAATTGCGTCACTTTCTTACACGGCTACGTTCGTGGTAACCTGATGCCTCTGTTTACCTTTCTTACGCGGCTACGTTCGTGGTAAACCTGATGCCTCTGTTTACCTTTCACGGCTACGTTCTTCAGCATGTGAGAGTTGTGTGTGAGCTCTGCAAGGGTCGTCCTGGGAAGCTGTTTTTGCAGTTTCTCTGAGTGTCCGTGTTGTTGTCGCCGGGCCCGTCACCACACCGGGGGTCTACACCTTACCTCCTTCCACCACACCCACCATCATAATATTTATAATCCTACCTTTTAGGGGACAGGAAGCGTGTCTCCTAAAGCCTTATAAAGTGCTATACACTTTGAGCTGGCATCGAGGTCTTCCTCTCCTTAAGGTCCAACTACTGACCTTCCCAGCATGCAATCCCACAACAGTTGCCAAACTCCCGGGGTACCTATTTACTACTGGTGAATAGGGGCATTAGGTGAAAGGAAAGACGCCTAACCATTTCTGTCCATCCCGGGAATCTATCCCGGGATCCCTGAGTGTAAGTCGAGAACGAAATCAGTTGTACTACGAATCCCTTTGTTCTCCCCGAACCAGAAACGTTCGAACCCAAGCAACCCACCTAACCTATCGTGCTCGATGGGTGGAAAAACGCATAAAAATATATATATTTGTGAGCCGCAACTTGTCAAAGTAGTTGACCAGACCACACACTAGAAGGTAAAGGGACGACGACGTTTCGGTCCGTTCTGGACCATTTTTGACTTCAGACAATCGACTTGAATGATCCAGGACGGACCATAGAACGTCGTCGTCCCTTCACCTTCTAGTGTGTGGTCTGGTCAACATTCTTCAGCCACGATATTGTGACTCATCGCTTGTCAAAGTAGGCTGCATTTGTAACGTTGATGAGCATAGCGTGGTGAACGCGACTAGTTGGCTGAGAGGACGGGTTGTATGGAGAGTATAGATAACAAGTGAGAGGTTTCGTTGACCTTAATTCTCTTTAAACATACTCCCCGGCGGCCAGGATGTGCTTCATTCACACCGACCCGGCCCGCCTCGCCCGGGGCCCCATTGACTCTCTTAACTGTAATCAAAAATGGATTGTGTCGTCCGTATGTGTTTAGGGCGTGACCTTGCTGGGGGACAAGGTCACACTCCCCTGAGTGACACAACAGCTATGGGTTATGAAGCTTGTTTGATCTTTATTCCCTTAAATTACATACTTAAAAGGTAGAAAGGAAAGTTATGTGTAGATAGATATAAGGTTAAGAGAGAGAGAGAGAGAGAGAGAGAGAGAGAGGGGGGGGGGGTGAAGGGTATAAGGATGGCAGGGTGGATATGTGTAAATATTCATTAAATGCTTTTATTCTCAGACTAAAATATATCTGGGATATTTTCAAATGTTACACTGCAAACGCTCTTCAGTTTGTGGAAGATGCAGATCATTCCTCACCTGACCTCGAAAATATCCCGCATTTGGGTAATATAATGTTGCAATTCCTATAGGACTTGAGCCCGGCATCAACAACATTAAACACACAGAAATCTCGGACGTAGGTTCGAACCCTCATCACGATCCTGTGGATTTGTACATTAAACAGAACTTTGGAGTATTTTAAGCAAATTTAGAATTTATATTTCCTGTCTGATATTACGCCTTCAAGCATAATGTTGTGACCATGTTCCTATTATTGACTTCAACAAACATTCCTATGTTTGTCAGCAAAAAATATTATATCATAGATATTTTTCTGGGTAAAGCATGCCAGAAACTGAGTATTAAAGCAAAGGTCTGGTACAGTCTTGTGTAAATATACTTTTAAGCAAAAAATGTTGTCTTGTCTGAATGTTCACTTACCTGTCTCACTGACTATCTGTTGACATGGTTGATATATTATATATATATAATATATATATATATATATATATATATATATATATATATATATATATATATAAATTTCCTTATACTAATTAATTAGTACTAAACTGTACTAATTTCTTAAGTACTTTCGTATATTAATACATCTTCAGAAGGAGTGGTTTTACAGGTCAAGTACTGGACATAAATAGGCAGGAGAGAATGGTGGAGTGAGGTGAGGTACAATACGTGGACACTGCAGAGGGCCTATTGGCCCATCCGATGCAGCAACCAGCACACAGGCCCACACATGGATAATTATAGCATAAAATAGTAAATATTTACAATGAATTAGTGAGACAAATGTGTTCCAATGATCTTACTTAAATCGCCCTTTATTGATCTATTAAAATGGATCTAAGTTATATTAATAGATCAATTAAAGGGCGATTTAAGTAGGAACATTGGAACACATTTGTCTCACTAATTCATTGTAACTATTTACTATTTTATGCTATAATTATCCATGTGTGGGCCTGTGTGCTGGTTGCTGCATCGGATGGGCCAATAGGCCCTCTGCAGTGTCCACGTATTGTACCTCACCTCACTCCACCATTCTCTTATGCCTATTTATGTCCAGTACTCGACCTGTAAAACCACTCCTTCTGAAGATGTATTAATATACGAAAGTACTTAAGGAAATTCCTGTTTCAATTTTCCTCCGTGGTCTGACACTGTCACATTTTTAATCACGTGTTTATTTTCGTGATACACACACACACACACCATATATATATATTATTAAATATACCGAAAAAGTAAGATTAATAATTCTAACACAATTTTCTCAATATTTCTTATGTTTCTTTTCACTGTCGATGGTAATTGAAAAATCAATTCTCCAAATTCATTTTTTTTTCTAGTCTGACGGGACACTTGAACGCGTTTCGTAATAACTTATTACATTTTCAAAGATTTAGTTTACACACACACAACTATAACCTGGAAACACTAAACAGAGTTCTACTATGCTATAATTTAACGACTTTTCATTTTATATACCTGCATTTGGGTGAGGTGATATGCTACAACAGTTTTGGATGAGGTGAAAACAAACTTTCAACACAAGATAGAACACGAAATATGGGTAAATTTAAAGGGAAGAATGGAAGTAAATGCAAAGGGCCTATTGGTCCATATTTCTTGATGCTTCTATATTGGAACGGAGTCTTGAAGTGGGTAGAATATAGTTGTGTATTAATTGGCTGTTGATTGCTGGTGTTGACTTCTTGAGTGTAGTGCCTCGCAGATATCAAGCCGCCTGCTGTCGCTGTATCTATCGATGATTTCTGTTTTTTTTTTAGACTTCTCTGGTGATGGTCTAGTTGTGGGAAGAGATTATATGTTCCTTAATGGAGCCCTGTTGCTTATGCATCGTTAATCGCCTGGAAAGAGATGTTGTTGTCTTGCCTATATACTGAGTTCTTTGAGGCTTACAGTCCCCAAGTGGGTATTTGAAGGCATAGACGACGTTGGTCTCTTTTAAAGCGTTCTGCTTTGTGTGTGGAGAGTTTCTCATGAGTAGGTTGGCCGTTTTTTTGGTTTTATAGTAAATCGTCATTGTATCTTCTGATTTTTGTCTGTAGGGATAACGTTTCTATTAACAATATCTTTCAGGACCCTTCCTCCGTTTTATGAGCTGTGAAAAGAAGTTCCTGTAAAATAGTCTAATAGGGGGTACAGGTGTTATGTTATTGTCTCTTCAGAGGTTGCATGGCGTTTCACCTTCCTTCTTATGATGTCTTCAACGAAAACCATTGAGAAGCTGTTGTTTGACTAGGACCTGCCTTACCCTACAGAGTTCTTCATCGACTTGCTTCCATTCTGAGCTGTGGCTGAGAGCACGGTCGACATAAGCGTTAACAATACTCCTCTGTACCTGTCTGGGCAGTCACTGTTGGCATTGAGGCACATTCCTATGTTTGTTTCCTTAGTGTAGACTGCAGTGTGGAAATCTCCGCTCTTTTCCATGACTGTTACATCTAGTTGGAGAAGGATGGGAAGCTGCCCTTTCTAGATAGTGTTATCTGTAAATTCTGCGATTTTTTCACATTCCATTATATAATGACACAAAGTATACGAATAGTTGTGCTGACAGAGTTTACATTTAGTCATATCTACATCAGTATGTTACAAACTCCCAGAGGTACTTGTAGCCGAGCCTAAGCCTAGCAGTGGTAACATCTAGAAGTCTGCTAACATTATGGATGACCCATAGACGTACGGTTCTTCCTGCATAATAGAATGATGATAAATGGAGCAACTGGTGTGAATTTCACTTTGCCTCAAGTTTACTAGATTTTGTTGATGTTCCCGAATATTACTGCCCTCAGACTGCTCAACGCAGTCCAAGATGGTAATCAATTCCATCTTCATGAGCAAAAGTCTTGGCCAACTCATCAGTTCTCGCATGCATTCGGAAATGGTAGCGGCTCGCGAATTGACTTATTGTCCCGTTTTCTGTTTTCTGTCTCTGGTAGGTTAGGATAAGGGCACTTTAGTACTACAGATTCTTGACGTTGGGAAACCTTAAGAGAACGGACATTTCTCCCCCCAACCTCGCTGTGGGGCGGAGTTGTCACAATGACTTTACTTAATTATTAAATGTCTGGTTTGCTTCTGTTTTTGCTGTAATATTATTTAATAATGCGTAATAAATTTATATAATAAAATGGGGGAACTTCGCTATCCTCAAAATATGGTGCGCATGTTAGTGACATGGTTTGTAGATTCTTAAAATATTTTTTTTTTAAATTCTGCTCCGAGGGGCGAGTTTATTGGGCAGCGCCACTCATCCTGTGAGTGGACACACCGCCATAGCAACATGTACAACACTCCCCAATAGGAAGAAAACCCGCTGGGTTGTTCATCCTGTCACCTGTACCCATCCAGCTGGGACTTGCTAAACTGCCTCAAGTAACAGCTTATCAAACAGATTATCATTTGTCAACCCTACAATTTACGTTATCTTGTTGGTGTAAAATGGAGGAATCTGTTTAAGAATAGTATCTATATTTCACAATAGTATTTCCTAACTCAAATAATGTGTTTAGTAAAATTTTGTCTTCGTATGTTTTGCCTTAGTAAATTTGAGATGCCACACAACAAAATTATACTAGTCTATTCTCTTGTTACATAAGCATGTTGAGAGTTTAAATGTGTCGCAGAAAGATTATGCTAGTTTAGTTTTCTTATTACACAAAGAACAGTGTTAGTTACAGAAAAATTTGTCTTAGTAAGTTCTCTTGTTACATAAATCATTTGATAGTTTAGTTATGATACAGAAAGATTATGCCAGTTTAGATTATGCTATTCTAGTAACATGTGATGTCTTAGTAAAGTTGTGGCTTATTAAGTTTTGTTCTGGAGAATGTGAGTGAGATTCCGTTTTGTGAGCAAGAGTAAGATTTTTGTTCTAGAGAATGTGAAAGGTGTGGTCTTATTAAAGCATATAGAGATGTGAGAGTGTGCGAATTAGAGATTGACTGTGATGTACAGAGAACAGGTAAGACATCAACTGACAAAGAGTTTTGTCAAAGGAAAGATGTTTTCATAGTAAACGTTTGTTACAGAAACGCTTTGACATAGAATATCGTCTTAGAAGTTGACTTAGTATTTTTTGAGTATCGAACTGACATTGAATTTGTGGTATTGAGGAGAAGTAAGCAGTTAACTGATATACAGTATACCAAAGTAATATTATTGGTACAGAAACGTGTGCATACTTGCTTAATTAGCTAACGGTTATTGGAAATTTCTATGAAAATGTCTTCTGTCTGTCTGTCTGTCGTGCTGACTCTTTTGACAGGGGGAGGAATTGTGGTAATTAACTAGGAAATACAACCCTAACCAAACATCACTTCTAACAACACTAAC
>WNGS01156289.1:0-10854 GCA_020271785.1 Procambarus virginalis
TTATGTAGACAATGAACATTACCGGGTCAAGAACTGAACCCTGTGGTACTCCACTCGTGACATTTCTCCAGTCCGATACAATGCCTCTGATTACGCCCTCATTTTTCTGTCAGTTAGAAAATTTTTCATCCATGTTAGCTTATCTGTCACCCCTCCAATATGTTTCAGTTTCCAGAACAACCTCTTATGTGGAACTCTGTCGAAAGCCTTTTTTAGGTCCAGATAGATTGCAGTTAACCCAACCACATCTTTCCTGTAAAATCTCTGTGGCTCGATCATAGAAACTGAGTAAGTTCGTTACATAGGATCTTCCAGATTGAAAACCATACTGTCTGTCTGATACTATCTCGTTTTTCTCCAGGTGTTCTACCCATTTAGTTTTAATTATTTTTCCAATATTTTGACAATTACACTTGTCAATGATACAGGTCTATAATTGAGGGGGTCTTCCCTGCTTCCACTTTTGTAGATTGGAACTATGTTAGCCTTTTTCCACACATCAGCTACAACTCCTGTACACAGGGATGCCTGAAAAATCAGTTGAAGTGGAATGCTGAGCTCAGGTGCACATTCTCTCAGACCCATGGTGAAACTCCATCTGGACCAACTGCTTTGTTCTTACTTAGCTCCTTGAGCATTTTTTCGACTTCGTCTCTAGACACCTTATGTGCTCTATGTTGTTCTCTGGAATTCTTATTGTATCTGATTCCCTGAAGATTTCATTTTGTACAAACACACTTTGGAACTTTTCGTTTATGTTTCACACATTTCCTTTTCATTTTTCGTGAATCTATTTCCCATTTTCAACCCCTGAATATTATCTTTTACCTGCAATTTGTTGTTTATGAATTTATAGAATAAACCTGGTTCTGTTTTACATTTGTCTGCAATCCCTTTTTCAAAATTTCTTTCTACCTCTCTCCTCAGTGTCGGTAGTTGTTTTTTCTCTTCTCGCATCTTTGTATCGCTGGTATGTTTGGGGGGTTTAGCCTCTTCCTGTATTGATTCCATTTTGTTCTTTTGGTCTCTGGCCCTCTCGCAATTTCTGTTGAACCAATCCTGTTTCCTAGTTCTGCATCTCTGTTTTGGTATAATTTTTTGGTGCCTTTATCATATATTCACAAAACTTGACATACATCTCATTTACTTCCTTGCCTAGCAACAAGTCTGTCCAATTATACTCACTAAAAATTTTTCTAAGGTCGCCATAATGTCCTCTCCTGAAGTCAGGTTTTCAACTGCTTCAACCTCCTTATTTTTTCTTCCAGATTATAACGCATTGCATACTTTATTCCCAAAAAGACATGGTCACTTTTACCCAAGGGAGGAAGGTACTGAATGTCAAATATTTCTTCCTCCTTCCTGGTAATATCAAATCTAGCATAGAGGGAACGTCCCCTTCCCTCATCCTTCGTAGCTTGTTTAACATGTTGATACAAGAATGTTTCCAGGATGAGGTCTACAAATCTACAGGTCCAAAATCCTCTGTTCTAGCTTCATATGCTTCCCAGTCTATGGATTTCAAGTTGAAGTCGCCGACTATCAACAGTCGTGATCTATCTTTATCAGCTCTTGCTATAATCTCTCTCATTATTGTTATAAGACCCTTTTGTTTACTATCTAGCTCCTCCTTTGTCCATGTGTTGCTTAACGGTGGACTATATGCATTTATGATCATTAGTTTATCATCCTCATGGCAGATCTCTAGTGCTATTACGTCAACTTCTTCGTGGATTGGCAATCATTATTTCTTCACCTTTAGGTGTTCTTTCACCAGCACAGCAACGCCGCCACATTTCCTAATTTTTCTGTCCCGTCTCCAAATTGAGTAGCCCCTTGGGAATATGACCTCATTTAAATAGCATCTTCAAGTTTTTGTCTCCGTGAGTGCAACAATGTCGGATGTTTGCAGCTGTATTACATCACTTAACTCCAGTATCTTCGATCTCACTCCATCTACATTGGTGTATACTATTTTCAGAATATGTTCCCTTTCTCCTTATTCTTCACTACCCCTCTCTCTAGCAATTTTGTTGGTTTGCCTTTTTGTAACCTTTTACTGGCCTGCCTACCCCTATCACTTTGTAGAAAAAAAGATTTATTTCTTCTTCGTTTCTTGTTTCCTGTTTAACATTTTACCTCTACGAGGTTCAGTTTCAGCTTCTCTCTCTCTTCTTCTCTTGAATTTCTCGTCTTAATAACCACACTTTCCCATCCTCATCACTTTGTAATTTTCTAGCATTCCTTAGTACTTCTTCCATCTGTTTGGCCACCGTTTAGGGTGATCCTCAAAGGTCGATCTTTCCCTTTTACGTACCTGCCTATTCTCCTGTAGTTGCACACATTCTTTATGGTAGTAAGACCTTCCAAGGCCAACAATTTTATCTACTACTTTCGCTTCTTCTTCTACAGCTCTCTCTTACCTTGATGTTATCTCCTTTTCTTTGCAACCAAAATTATTAGGTCTTACTCTGATCAACTGTGTTTTGCACCAACTTCGGGTTAGATGCCAATTCCTTTCTTCTACGTCATGTCCTCATTGTATAGGGATCCTGCATGACCGTTGGTTAACGATGCCACTGGGCCCATGTTTGCCTCCGTTCTTTTGTGCTTGCTTCTGAAGGATCGCTAAAGTTGGGAAGACTTCGATACTATCAATTATTGGAACATCTGTCGTCTGCTGGCGTAGCTTACCTTCAGGTCCTTTCTAGGACTGATTGGTCTCTCTCCATACTACTTATCGTTTTTCGATGCTCTATCTTCTTATTTTATCATTACATAATTTTGACACTAGCTCTCCACATATGTCAGTTGCTTAATTTAGAACCTGTACTTGAGGTCGATCTCGAACCCATTGTTGATGTGACGACTTATATTGAATTTTGTAACTAGCTCATCAAGATTGTAACTTGCTTAGCTAAATGAATTGTGGGGTTCAGTCCCTGAGCCCATTATGTGCCTCTGTAACCCTTTCCACTACCGCCCACAAGATGGGTATGGGGTGCATAATAAATGAACTAAACTAACTAACTAGTCTCAAACCCCTCAAAGCTTAGTTCTGAAACATATTCAGTCCACAATTTTCTCCAGCCAGAGATCAGGGTTCTTTGAGTCACTTCTTGCCAGGCTTTGTCAATGAGTTTTAAAGAACTACAAATGTTAAAATGATTTTTCCAGAACTCTTGAGGGTGAGGTTTGTAGAAACAGTCACATCAAAACATTTCCTGAAAAGTGCCCTTTCATAAAGTTTCTTAAAATTGAATATGATTTTCTGGTCCATAGGCTGAATTAGAGGAGTGGTGTTATGAGGAAGGAACTTTATTGTAATAAAATTAGATTTGTCCAACAATGCATCTTCCAAGCCTGGAGGATTAGCTGGAGTATTGTCGAGGAGAAGCACAGCCTTGAGTGACAAACTTTTCTCCTGCAGATATTTTTTTATAGCAGGGCAAACTACCTCATTCACCCACACCTCATTCAAACCGCCATTCACTCACCCATGGGTGACAATTGTCTTGTCACCCATGCCTTACACCCTTGATGTAGCCCTCTACATCACACACATTTGGTTTTTCTGCACATTATTGCTTCGAAAACTCTTGGATTTTCAGAATAAGTGCGGATTTAATTTTCAAATCGCCACTCGCATACCACACAACACAAGAGTTAGCCTATCTTTCATAGGCTTGTGTTCGGCAATGACTTCTCCTCCTGGGTAATGTATGTCTTCTTAGGCAATCTTTTCCAGAATAGTCCTGTCTCGTCACAATTAAACACTTGTTGTGGTAGGTATTCCTCACTCTCTACAAAATCTTTAAATTTGCCAACAAATCTTTCAGCAGCTGGTTTGTCTGAGCTGGCAGCCTCCCCATGGCTCAAGACTATAAATGCCACTTCTTTTTCTAAATTTCTCAAACCATCCCAAACCAAGGGAGCCAGTCGGCCGAGCGGACAGCACGTTGGACTTGTGATCGTGTGGTCCTGGGTTGGATCCCAGGTGCCGGCGAGAAACATTGGGCAGTTTCTTTCACCCTATGCCCCTGTTACCTAGCAGTAAAATAGGTACCTGGGTGTTAGTCAGCTGTCACGGGCTGCTTCCTGGGGGTGGAGGCCTGGTCGAGGACCGGGCCGCGGGGACACTAAAAAGACCCGAAATCATCTCAAGATAACCTCAAGATAAGATCCCGTGCTTGTCTTAAATGCTTTTGTATCTGCATCACTTGTTTCAAGGGTATTCTTTAAAGTCTTCATGCAATTGCCTTGCTTTTTCACAAATGATGGCCTCTGAAATGCTATCGCCTGCTAACTCCTTGTTGTGTATCCAAAGTAATAAGCTTTCAACATCCTCAGGTGTTTGTGTTCTTGGTTTCGTGATTGTTGATATGCCTTTTGCCACTTTAGCACTCAATGTCCTTTTTCTTAGCAATTACAGTGCATATCAATGACAGATTTGTTGTACTGCCTAGCTAGTTCAACAACCCATGCACAATTTTCATGTTTACGAATGATCCTCTTGTTTTTCTTCTAAGGTCATCCTTACATGTGTTTTCTTGAATTGAACCTTTCCACTGGCTTCTTGGGACCCATGGCTTGATATATAATAATAACTATTGTGTTTAAATACCCCAAAATCTGAAAAATACTGAAATGCTTTACAAAGAATTCAAGCGCAATTGCCACTAGGTGGGAAGCACTGGTAAATTGAGGCGCGATCACTGTACCATCACTCGCTAGGTCGGCCATACGCATATCAACAAACTACATTACCAGAGGCAAAGTTCATAACTCGATTTGGATTTTGCAAAGAAATTGGGCTCATAATCCAAAAATTTTGCAAAGAGGGGCATTTATTAGCTGATGTGTCACTGTATGTCGCAGCTGTCATCAACCAGGTAAGAACCCAGGAAGTTAGGCGAAACAAAACAGACCACTATCTGGTGAAAATTGTACTAGAAATACTCCCTCAGAAAGAAAACAAATAAGCAATACTTCGTCCAACTAGCACTCGTGTTCGTTAGTGCGGGAGGGGGGTAGAGGTGAGCTGGCATCCCACCCCTCCAGTTCTCGAACGATGACCATCGACTGGAGGGAGGGTGCCAGGGAGCACCTAGGCTTGCCTGGAAAATAGTGTTACATTCAACGTTGGTTTTTTCCCAACCCCAGGGAAGATGACCCTGACATGCAAGGGCAGTACTCACAGAGCACCTAAGGAAGGTCACCCTAGGCACATGCTACTCTTGTACACTAAGACACCTGGCCATTACACCAACACACAACGGGAACAGCCACACAGGGCAAAAGACCAGAACAGGAACTTGAGGCCAGAGGTGACTGAACTGACCACCAGCACATCAGTTCAAGAACTGGAGTGGTGGGCTACCAGCTCCTTTCCCCCTTTATGGGGGGGGGGGGGAGGAATTATCAGGGGAAAGCACCAAGCCATTACGACCATATAGCACTTGGAAGGGGTCAGGATAAGGATTTGGGATGGGGTGGGGAAGGAATGGTGCCCAACCACTTGTACGGTTGGGGATTGAATGTCGACCTGCATAAACGATACCGTTGCTCTACCGTACAGCCCAAGTGGTTGGACAAGGGGGGAGCAGGGAGGGGAAGGGTAGCGCTAATAAACGTAAGTGTTAGTCGCATGAAGGGTTGTTTATGCGTCTTCATCCTTTCACTTTCTAGTGTGTGGTCTGGTCAACATATTTCAACCACGTTATTGTGACTCATCGTCTGCAAAGGATTGTTTGTTTGGTTTCTTTCTAGGGGAGTTAATTTGATCTTTTGGGATGTAGATTGCACAGGTTAACCAGACAGTGGTTAACTGTCTGGTTAACTGATAGTGGTCTGTTTTGATTCGCCACCCTTTCTGGGTCCTTTCCCGGTCGAAGGCAATTATGACATACAGTACTTTAAATGTAAAGTGCTCATCGGCCATTGCTCGCTGTCCTTCTCAGAGGGGACCAGGTTCTGGCTTGTGGTTCCTGGTAGGCATAAGAACTTCTGTGATTGATAACCCCAAACTAACATAGCACATATCAGTTCGAATAGCTTCAGGGAGCCATCGGGGCTCCTCACAGAAAAGAAGGTGAAGGCTGCAAATGAACATATTGCCAACCTGGACCAAAGGAACAGAACCTCCACCTCCAGAAGAGCCTGAAGCTCCCCAACCCTACAGTCTGAGGCAAGAGCCAACAAAAAGAAATCCTTAAGAAAAATATGAGCCAAAAGGGGAAACTAAAATGAGGGGTAAGAAAACCAAAACCCAGTCAAGAGGAGCATGAGCAGATCAGAGGTGAAAAAACACATGAGACAACTTCTGAAATCATGCCATGGAGGTGTCGACACTGAAGACAAGTAACAGCAGATTTACTAACGCTGAACAATGAGGTGACAGCATTCTGCATAAGATTGTGATCAAGAAACAACTACAACAAGGAAGAAAGGATAAACCTGATGGAAACCGAAGAAATACAATGATGAGACTAGTGGCAAAACGAGTGTCTGGCAACTTCTTCTTCTTATCTTGAGGTTATCTTGGGATGATTTCGGGGCTTTTTAGTGTCCCCGCGGCCCGGTCCTCGACCAGGCCTCCACCCCCAGGAAGCAGCCCGTGACAGCTGACTAACACCCAGGTACCTAGTTACTGCTAGGTAACAGGGGCATAGGGTGAAAGAAACTCTGCCCATTGTTTCTCGCCAGCGCCTGGGATCGAAGCCAGGACCACAGGATCACAAGTCCAGCGTGCTGTCCGCTTGGCCGACCGGCTCCTTACTGTCGACCGGCTTCATACTGTCACCACAAGGAAAAATGTAGGTGGGACACCAACAAACCAACCAACTGCTCGCCATACTAATGGTGATGAACATGCATAAAAAATACCAGGTGCATATTAGTTTGAATAAACGAAATACATCAGTGGATCGATCAACTGAAAGAAGTAGGTTTGGACACTGGGCCAGCTGCACTGAAAACTAAGGCTGGACTGGCCACCAAAGAGCCAGAATGATCACCCTCCTCGAGTATGACTAGACTGGATAACACCCAGAAAAAAATTGAACTTTGGGAAACAGGAAATGAACTTACACCTCAACCAGTCCAGTCAAAATGCATCTCTTGAGAGAGACTAGTGATCAGGAAATTGAACCATGTAGGAGGGAAGGCAATGGTTCCATGCAGATGTGAAGAGGACGACATAAGTGTAACTGAACCTCTTAGAAACAGGGAAAGGACATGTCATTGACTGTCCACTCTTTAGAAATGGGACAGAAGTGAGTCAAGCCACCCACGAGAATGTTAGAAACACCTCGCATGTGAACCGCATGGAGAACCAAAACCATGAGAAGCCAGTAGCCGAGCTACCCCAAGCTCCACAAGGAAAGAAACCAAAAGTAACCTTTCCCCCCTCAGTTCATGCAATGAACCACCAGGGAGCAGTTGGAGTGAAGCCAGAGCACCGAGCCCAGAAAAAGCTTGGGGCTTGCCACACAGCCACAGACTCATGTGCCTGAAGGAACTGACCCAACCATTGAACCTAGGCAGTCTAGTGAGCACTGGTCATGAAACTTCAACCCAGAGATTAGGTGTCCATAAACACATTGAGCCACGGAGAAGGATGCTGCTACAGACCTGAGCCATGAAAAGGCCAAAGGGGAAGCTAACAAAAGGCAGGTGTGGATTGGACCCACCTGTCCCAGGAGTGGCAGAATGGATGGAACTGGAGAAACCAATACAGTGCCCAGAACCAAACCCTGCTCAGGGAAAACACAATGCAGGCAAAGTCGAGGCTCCTGCACAACTGCTCGACCAACTGATGAGTCATCTGGGGCTGAAGTAACACCAGTGACAAAGCTGCAGGCAGAGCAAGGCCACCAGAAGTTGGGAAAGAGATTTTGAGTCTCAAACAAGGCCCAGTCAAGTCTGAGCATGGGACAGAACCAACTGGGACTTCCTCCAGTTCACTATGAATCTGAACCCGGCGAGCTTGGAAAGAACCAAATCTCTGGCCAGCTGACATGCGGACTGATGGGGCTCACACTAGCCAATCGCAAAAGTAGGCAACAGACGAACTACTAACAGATGCAGCTGGGCCACAACAACCTGTGCTAGCCTAGTAAATACATAGGGAAAAGAATCCAAGCGGAAGGGAAGAATTTTGAATTGGTAAACTTGATGCCCACAACAAAACGCTGAAGCCCAGATGTACATAAATGTGCCATTACGCATCCTTGAGGTTCAGGGACACCACCCATGTTCTGGTCTGTAGTAACAGGCAAACCTGAGCCAAGGTGGTCATACAAAAGGTTAGCCAGGGAATGAAGCTCTTTAGATCTGAGAGATCGAGAATATACCATAGGACTGCCAAGTCCTGCTTGGGGACCAGGAACAACCTGGACATCCACTGAAGCGACAAGGTCATCTCGACCATGCCCAAGGCCAACCAACCAGCAATGACCCACTATGCAGGGGAGGAATCCAGACCCTACAGGCCCAACCCCCAAATGCAAGGGAGGAACCAACCGGCTCCACTCAAGGCCGTGGGGAACAACCCAAGAATACGTCATGTAACCTGGAGCTGGCAAAATGGGCCTTTAATCAGGAAATTCTACATTAACTGAGGTGAATGAAAAACCATGCTACTCTTCCATACTTTAATGTTGTACTTAAATCCATGTGCTAAAACAAAAGTTAGATATTCATCATCTGTGAACATTTATATAAAAGATAATTAATTTCATGGACCAGGCCTCTAGTAAAGATTAGGCCTGTTCATTCATAATGCCAGTATTAATGAATGAACCAATTAATGGTCCCAGCATGACTATCACAGACCAAGGTACATATGAAGTAACATCTATACCATTTGCCAACTTTGCTCACAATTGGTCAATGAAGTACAGCTATACATCTATGGATTGAACAGAAATCAGTACCTTGTGCCTTTGCACTACCCTATATTGGTTTAGTACTTCATTTTATGCTGTACTAATACTGTATTTTGAACATGTTCCATTCATTCGTTCTCTGATACGGGCGACCCTCAATGCGGACGGATTAAAGCACTAACACAGGTGAATTTAAAATGCTAATTAACACTGATTAGACAACATTTCAGAGGTCCATGGAAACTCATTATATTTTTCCTATACTGTGTCCATTAAATTTGATTTACAAATGTTTATTTTCAGCACATGGTTTTCACAAGAATGTAATGCCCGTGCTAATCAAAGGTCGCCTAAAACGCTTTCACCAATAAAATATTTTAACACCACTCGCACTTTGTTATTGTTTCACAAAGCCGTTTTGATTTTTCTATGGCTAGTGTATTATTTTGTGATCTTCAGGTTTACACAGCAGTTCATAATAATGCATTATAGTCTCCTTTCCTTAACTTTTCACTTGTAATTTCCTCACTTGTATTTAAGCTTTTACATTAATATTGCAGTACTGTGTATACAAAACATGTCTATTGAGCACACCAACATTATTATGTTCATATACATCCCCTCCCTCTTTTTATTTACAATTTCCTTTACCTTTAATGCAAGTCTCATTACATAAGCTTAACTCTAAAAACATATTGGATCATATTCATCTTATTTACAATTACTGTTATTTCCAGTATTTGGTCAAAATAAAATACATACATGTATGCATACATATACACATGCATGTATGTGTACTGTTTAACAATGGAATGGAAATGAAAAAATGTTTCCATTCACATTTAACAATGTGAATGAAAACTATTGAAACATAATTGTCAGCTACAATGGCAGGTATAAAATCGGTAGTTAATTGACCATTCCTATGGCTTACATGTTTGTATCAAAATAGAGAGAAACATACAAAATATTCATGTTTTACATTAAAAATCTAGTAGATACAGTATATGACTTTCCAAAAGCAATATGATGCACATAGTCTCACATTCCATGCATTACAGTGATGGGATTAGGTTGGAAAGCAATCTTCCTAAAACTTGCAAACAACCAGCATTGAAGGTAATGAAATGCCATTTTCTGGGTGAGACCCAGAGGCTCCCTGGAGCGTACTAGGCTGATATGCTTATGTCAGACACTGGCATCAGTCATGTGATGGAGTTCTGTGGGCCTACTGGGGACCACAAGCCAGAACCTAGCCCCCCTCAGAGAGGCGTGGGGAGCAATGGCCTATAGAAACCCACGTGTAGTTGAAAGCATTCTATGTCTGCCATCGACCGGGTCAGGCATCCAGAAACGTAAGCATCTCAAAACAAACTCGTATTCTCGTGAAATTATTGCTACCAAAAACCGAACAGGTGGATAGAACTCCCCCTAAAAGAAACGAGCAAACGATCATAACATCACACTTTGCCGCGCTGCTGTCTGTGCAGCTGGCTGAGGGGGAAGGGGAAGCCCCAGACCCCTCATGCCGGCTATCCACCCGTCAGTTCTGAGGCTGGATGTCAAAACGCACGAAAAACCGCCGACCAGAGGGATGCCGGGGAGCCTCTGGGTCTCACCCAGAAAATGGCGTTTCATTACATTCAATGCTGGTTTTCTGGATGGAGCCCATTCGCTTCCCCGGAGCTAACTACCCAAAGGGACTTAGCTGGGAGGCAGTCGTTGCTCACCCCTCAACTCGAAGTCGAGATGACTGGCTGCAACCGCCGACCCAAAGCGACACAGGCCCGACAAGGCCCAGGAATGTTCACGAGGTAATGAGCAGCCTTGTTGCCAAAGATGGCAGCAAGAGCAGCGAAGTTACGAATGTCATGGGCACGGGAATAGACCGCAGGCTGGCTAGCTTTAATATTTCTGCAGACGACCTGGGAGACCCGCACCCGCGAACAGGAAAGAAGGGAAACCG
>WNGS01156295.1:0-13009 GCA_020271785.1 Procambarus virginalis
ATATATATATATATATATATATATATATATATTGTGACGATAATCTCTTTCAAGAGAGATTGAGCCTGCTCTTCCCTTCATCGTCACGTTCATTGCTACATTCAAGATACATTTAACAGTAGCAAAACGTTTGTCAAGGCAGCCACAAGCACCTGCATACCCCCCCACACTTCTCTTCACCAGCTCAGCGCGACACTTCAACGAGCTAACTACTAGTGTTGGCCTGTCTGCATTCTGATTGGTTGGTCAGGATCACACCACTTCTGCTTCGCACCACGCACGCCATCTACCCAAGTCAACGTCTAGGTCATACCAAGAGACTTCCTCAGAATATTCTTGTGCTCGACGCTGAGAACAACTAACTGATATACCCCCATGTATCAAGTAGAGGTTCTTAGCTTGTGCTAATATTCCCAGCACCATTTATTAATTCTTTGTATTCCTGTTAACGTAACCAGTCATAATTATTTTTGTTATGTTTTTTTCACTTGTTATTTTTGCACTATTTCAATGCCAAGGAATTGTCTTTATTTAAATTTGTTTTCTAGAGTAATTAAATTTCATTGTTTTTACTTTGTGTTTTGTGTGTCTTCCCCTACCTTACCACAGACTATCAGGCAAGCAGTCATTCTTTTTTTTGTATGTGTGGCCTGGCTTTGACACCTGCCATTGGAGGACTGCCGAACACCATACTCCACTACTTTACCGTCACATATACTTGGGGGCCTGTCCTAGGAGCTTCACTCACGTATTAGTAATTTGTGGTAAGCGTACTTGGCTTTAATTCACTTGCTATTTTTACTAATAAATTTTCTTATTCATATGGTGCTGTGTGTATTGTGCATTCCGGGAGTAGCATATGGTGAGTGTGAGACAACTTTGGATTACGTGGTGACTGTAGGCCTCAGTCATACTCTTAATTGGTCGTCTCTCCCTCAGTGTTATTACCCGTGTTTACCACCTTTTGTCCCTAGAATATTTCTCATATTTTCGGCAGATCATCATATAGGTACCCTGGTACTGTGGTCTGTCTCCGGGTCAATAGCACCTAATTTCTGCAATCCGACTCTAGGAGGATAAAGAGGGCCATAGTTCCTCTCGCACGGACTTTTATTGACGAGTTGGGACCTCGCCAATAGTTCTCGTCACCAGTTGACACTCGCACCCCTACTCGTCGGTCAGAAAGATGATATTTACTTAGGTAGGGAATTAGCTTTCTTTTTTCAGAGCACAAAGTTCGCTAATTCTGTAAGTATCATATTTAATTTCAGTGGGAAAAACTTGCTTATGTTCTATAGTGACTCGGCAAGGTATGCCTACATTCTTGGACTACCTAATTTACTTTTGGAACCATTAAATGTTTCATTTGTTTTAGAAACTCAGTTTCACTAATTAGTAGGATTTTCTTGCCCTTATCCTCCCACAGTGAGTACCGGGTACAAGATTTCCTGCGACCTTAATCATTTACCATCTTGAATTAACTTTAATTGTTAACAATTCCACAGGATAGGTACCAGTTGCCACGTTTTCCTGTTTCTGACATTCACCATATCACCACAGTATATTCGTGTCACATTTATTTGCTAATTTCACCATGTTTCGTATCCAAGCTTTCCGTTCAAATCCAGCAGGTGAAATAGAGAACTTACGTCATGCCAAGAGGACCGAATTGATAACTCTTGCACATGAGTATCACCTAGATGTTCCCCATGGAGCCAACAAGTATGAAGTACATAACCTACTCTTGGATCACCTTTTGGATGAAGAGGTAATAGACTCTGACACTCACGAACTTTACACTATTTCAGATAAGCATGATCTGACGGCAATGAAACTCAAACTTGAACTTGCTAAAATCGAGCGGGAGCAAAAGGAAGCAGCTGCCATCAGAAAGGAAGAGCAAGAACGTGAGGCTGCCATCAGGAAGGAAGAGCAAAAAAGAGAGCTCCAGTTCAAGAAAGAAGAAATCCGCCTCAAGGAGCGAGAGGCCACCCTGAGGAAAGAAGAGAGTGAAAGAGAGGCCCTCCTCCTCCAAGGACAGCAAGAACGTGAGCTGCCCTCAAACAACGTCATCTGGAGCTGCAACGCGAGCACGACAAACGGCAAGCGGATCTGGCTCTAGAATGTCGTCAAAGAGAACTCACGTTGGACACTACACACCAAGCTCAACGCCAACAAGCTGCAGCTAGTCTTCCTCCAAGTTTCAATGTCTCCCATGCAAGTAAGTTAATGCCACCGTTCGTAGAGTCGGAGGTTGATGTTTTTTTACAACCTTTGAGACCCTTGCTAATCAACTTAGTTGGCCTACCGACCAATGGGCTACCCTTCTCCGAGTACATCTTACAGGTAGAGCAGCAGTCACACTCAGCACTTTGGCGTCTGAGAATGACTACCCAACCCTGAAGCAAGCCGTGTTGGACGCCTACCTTCTCTCCACCGAAAGCTACCGACGAAAATTCCGTGACTACATAAAGGCAAGTACCACCACCTTCTTAGAATTTGCCAACACCAAACGGAGATATTTTATGAAATGGCTGGAGGCAGCACATGTCTCTACTTTTCCAGAACTCGTCAACCTCATGCTGGTTGAAGAATTCTTGAGGCGTGTACCTCCTCCTGTCCGTTTATATTTAGCAGATAAGGAAGAGACCGACCTAGTGAAATGTGCGAAGTCGGCTGACACTTACAGCCTCATCCACCGGCTGACACCAGAACCACCTACCAGTAAGAAGTCTTGGTACAGTTACGAGAAAGTGAGCCCAGATCAAGGTACCTCGCAACTGTACTGTAAGTATTGTAGACTCTATGGACATACCATAGAAAAATGTGGTAAGTCTCCATATAAAGGTAACACTGAATCCACCAAACCCAAACAGACTCCTCCTAAGTCCGGTAAGCCTGTAATGAATGTTGGTGTTCATGTTAATGATCTTTCTCTCTTCAGCAAGCATCTGTATCCTGGAACTATCACTACCAACGGTTCAGATTCTGAGGGACGTTTTGGACTTAAGATCTTGAGGGACACAGCGGCTCTTCAATCAATAGTCTTGAAATCAGCTGTGCCCAACGTCGCCTACACCGGAGAGACTGTCTTCATCACTGACCTCACTGCTACTACTCCTTATCCTCTCGCCAGAGTCCACCTGGATTGTCCCTTCGTGACCGGTGAAGTCCAAGTCGCCGTCAGGGAAAAGCCTTTTCCCATGCCTGGAGTGCAACTTCTCCTGGGCAACGACTTGGCAGAAGACCTGCAACCGACCAACCTGATCGTCAAGGACAAACCCCAGGTGTGTACCTCTGAAATGGATAATCCGATTTTTGAGCATGTTCCAGCAAAGGTTCAAGAGAGTGATGAAGTTTCTCCTCCTGTTTTGGTGACCACCCGTGCTCAAGCTGCACGACCGCAACCAGCTGACTCTACTACTACCGCTGTCCCTCAAGACCCTCTGAAACTACCCCCAAATCTCACCGCTTTGGAGTTCCGTAAGTTACAGAGGGAAGATCTTACCTTGACACCATTATTCTTTCAGGCTGAGACTCAATCCGACAGTATTCCTGGGTTCTTCCTAGAGAACGAGTTGCTCTATCGCAGATACAGACCCAGTAAACTGAAGGAGGAGGACGATTGGGCCAACATTGAACAACTAGTGATTCCTACCAGCCTGCGGCCCACTATTCTACACCTGGCCCACGGAGCACTATCACACTACGGGTTTAACAAGACTTACCATGGGATTCGACAAGACTACTACTGGCCAGGTATGGTTAATGATGTCAAACAACATGTCAAACTGCGTCACGTGTGTCAGATGGCAGGTAAACCGAACGTTTCTATCCCCAGAGCACCACTGACACCCATCCAGGTGCCTGCGGAACCTTTCCACAGACTTATTATTGACTGTGTTGGTCCTTTACCTCGGACCAGTTCCGGCAACGCCTATATCTTAACCATCCTGTGTCCTACCACCAGATTTCCCATAGCAGTTCCAGTAAAGAACATTACGGCTGCTACCGTGGTGAAAAATTTGCTGAAGATTTTCACCCAGTATGGATTTCCAAGGGAGATTCAGAGCGACTGTGGCACCAACTTCACCAGTGATCTCTTCAAACGGACACTGGAGGAGTTCAACATCAAACAGGTACTGTCCAGCCCCTATCATCCTGCTTCACAGGGTTCTCTTGAGCGTAGTCATCAGACTATCAAAGCACTCCTAAAAAAGTTTTGTAATGAGACCTCTAAGGATTGGGATAAGCAACTTGATCTCATCATGTGTATTTTCAGAAGTCTTCCCAATGAGTCACTAGGAGTATCTCCTTATGAGATGCTCTACGGACGTAAGTGCCGTACTCCTCTCAAGGCTTTCAAGGACTCTCTACGTGATGCCACCGTCAGTGAGCATCAGAATGTGCCCCAGTTTCTTCAAAACCTCCAACACATTCTCGAGAGGGTGCATTCCTTTGCCAGAAACAACCTACTGAAAGCCCAAGAGAGGATGAAGACTCATTACGACCAGCACAGCCAAGTAAGGAAATTTAAACAGGGAGACTTCGTTCTAGCTTATTTCCCTATCCCAGGTTCTCCTTTACAAAACAGGTTTTCAGGACCCTACCGTGTCAAGGAGTGCAGGAATAATCACAACTACGTTCTCGAGACCCCCGATAGGCGGCGGAAGACCCAGTTGTGCCACGTCAACCTGCTGAAGCTATATCATGGTACTCCTCCCACTGTGCTAATCAACTACTCCACCTTTACAGGTCCATACAGCCACAGTGAGACCTTCCCTGCTTCTCCTCCCGAAAGCACTGACACTCAGGCAGCGCTTTCCAACTCGGAAATCCTTACTGATATCCATAATTACTTTCAGGACAATAATAGTGCTCCTTTACCATGTTCTAATACTATTCTCGCCTCGCCAGATATCACCAAGCATTTCATCCTCCATGTCAACGCCAGTGGTACCAGCATCGGGGGTGACCTAATACAACAACAAGGCGAAGAAATCCTATCTACTGGCTACCAGGACCTTCAGCACGATCAAAATGGAGCTACTCATCGTCCTGAACAGGCAGCACTTTGCACCATACCTGCAAAGTACTCGGTCTACCACCATCTACACGGACCACAACACTCTCCACTTCCTGCAGCCAGCCCAACTCAACGATCGACTACGTCTATGATGGGCTTGCTAGCTGCAGAATTTCATCCTGGAGATTGCTACACCCCGGAGTCTGACTACATCATATCAGACGCCCTCTCCAGCGGCACTGAGGTAGAGACTGCTCCACCTATCACTCTACGCTCATTACATCAAGCCCAATTCAATAACCAACGTCTGCTGCGATGGGCTTTATATCTACAAGGCTTCAATCTGAAGATCTGTTACATCAAAGGGCCTGATAACATCATCGCCGACACCCTCTCCAGAGTTCATGAGGTAGAGGCAGCTCCACCTACCACTCTACCTCCCGAGAACGTGACTTCTTCCGGAACCACAGGCTTCGTGGGAGAGTTGTGATGATAATCTCTTTCAAGAGAGATTGAGCCTACTCTTCCCTTCATCGTCACGTTCATTGCTACATTCAAGCTACATTCAACAGTAGCAAAACGTTTGTCAAGGCAGCCACACGCACCTGCATACCCCCCCACTCCTGCACCCCCCACACTTCTCTTCACCGGCTCAGCGCGACAATTCAACGAGCTAACTACTAGTGTTGGCCTGTCTGCATTCTGATTGGTTGGTCAGGATCACACCACTTCTGCTTCGCACCACACACGCCATCTACCCAAGTCAACGTCTCAACCCGTGCTCACACAAGACAGCACATATATGACTTAATGCTTAAAGTCTATATGATGAATGTGATTTAGTACATATGTGATATATTCCCTGTTACCTTTTTTTACAAAGGCCCAAACTCTTCCTCACGTACCAATTTACGTCTCACATTACCCGTCCATCAACGTAGATAGCAGAATAGTCGTGATTGGTTCAATTATAACGAAAATTGTAGTTTTCAGGACCCACATGGGTTGTGAAATTTACCTACTATTGTCCATGCTCTTAGAATATTACAGATCAGCTACATCCTATTGAAGGCTCGTAGTTTTGTTTTGAGAAATATTAGTTGTTCTTAGTAAATTATAATAAGCACTATAAATTATTACATAGAATAACAGTGCTTCACCAATCAATATTATATACCATAGTCTGTGCTTTAAAATATTTAAAGAATGTTTTGTAGGAACGCTAACAGAAAACGATGTTACGTTGGAATGTCTATGGGGCAAACTACGGCAAACAAGATGGTATGGTGTCTACTATAGCAACTATAGGATGGGTATATTGTCCACTACCACCTGTTAGGTGGGTAAGGGGTCCAATACCACCCACAGGATGGGTATGGGGGTCACATCCACCCATAGAATGGGTATGGGGTCCAATAACACCCACTGGATGTGTATGGCGTCCATTGCCGCCCACAGGATGAGTATAGGGTCCAGTATCGCCCACAGGATTAGTATATAGGGTCCACTGCCGCCCACAGGGTCGGTAGGGGGTCCACTACCGCCCACTATCGCAGAGTGCACTCCTGGCATTGAACGCACATAGCAGTGACACCCATAAAATAGTCAGTGATATTCGAATGAATGTTTTAGCTGCTAAAGAAAACAGATTTGAAATTAAATTCCTATGGATACCATCACATGTGGGCATCTCGAGGCATGACACTGTTGATATGCTTGCAAAGACAGCCTGTAGAAAACCAGTGGTAGAAATTGATATGGGTGTTTCATTAGCAGTGACAAAGAGAATACTTAAACAAATATCTAATGAAGATCTCACCGACCTAACAAATTCACAAAGACCTGAAAGTTGTAGCATTAAATATTATGATAGATATCGTGAGGAGACATTCACATATGGGACTAATAGAACAAGAACCCGGCAATGTGATGTTATAGTGGCCAGAATTCGCCTGGGATATAGACGTATCTGGCAGCTTTCTCAAAACTCAAATGTCGAGTACCTAAATAAACATTTGATTTGACATTTGATTTGAGTACACAATGTGTCAACTTTGTGAAAGAGAAAACATGCACTCTCTTGAACATTATATTGTAGAATGTCCCATATTGTCTGACTTTCGCCCTCCTGGGCTGAGGTATGCTGAACTGTGTAATTACTATATGAGTACTGGAACACTTGATGATATATTGGACTTGTATCCAAGATTGACCATGTAATGTATCATTTATACAATGTATGTATGTGATGTAACTATATAACCTGAGCTTGTAAAAGCACCTTAATCACCTTCAGTGATTAAGTGCTTAATTGCACACTAGTTTCTCTGTCAGCTATCTCACCCTGTCAGAGTAAAAGAGACAAATGTATGTGAATGCATGTGTGTGTATATATATGCATGTATATATGTATATGTACGTATATATGTGTGTGTGTGTGTGTATATGTATGTGTATAAAGTACATATGGAAGCTGATCAGAATTGCATTTCACCTTTGTAAATGCACATTCATGACACTTCGAACACTTTATGTAGGGCATACGTAAATCTGTGTATCTATGTATTTAGGTATGTAGGTTAGCTTAGCATTTTAAAAGTAACAAATGTTCCGAACCATAATGGAAACAGACCCAACTATGGGATGGGTTAACCCAAGTAACGCGTTTCCAAAAGGGTCGCCCATGTTGGAAAAGACGAACGCCGAAAGAATTTTGTTGAAAACATCTTGATGACTTATTAAACCAAAATTATTTATTAATCAGAAGAAAGACAAAAACGCGACCTATCTGTAAAACGTCTACCATACAAATATTTTAAGTAAAACCAAAGATATTTGTAGTTGTATAAAAGGGGCAGTTTTCATCGCTCGTCGAGCTCGAAAACTGCAGCATTCATCTCAGAACCATGCCTATTTCACGCAGATTCCTTAATAAACGTAAGAGTTTTTATATGTCACAAGAAAGATAGAAATATAAGCTTCATTCTAAATACATTACCATGGGCATATTTAAATTTAAAGCGAAGATATTTGTACTTTTGTAATAGCCGAGCTCCGACCCCGGACAGATCGATCGACCGAGCAACTCTCTCTCAGAACAATGTATATTTCACGTGAATTCGTTAATAAACATATATGTTTTATATGTCTCAAGAAAGGCAGACATATAAGCTTCACTTTAAACACTTTACCTTAGACATATTTAAAGTTCTAATGAAGATACATGTATTTTAAAAATTACGGAGCTCCGACCCCGTACAGACTGAACGACAGAGCAACTCTCTCTCAGATCAATGTTAAATAAATAAATAAATAAATAAATGTTTATTCAGGTAAGGTATATACATACAAGTGAGGCTACATTAATGGATCGAATTATAGGTAGAGCTAGTACATACAATGCCTAAAGCCACTATTACGCAATGCGTTTCGGGCAGGAAGAAAATTAATATCTAGAACTTAATACTAATAGAGCATAAAGAATAAAATGTGTTGAGAACAAATACAAATAAAGATAAAAAAAAAGGGGGAACATGACTGAAAAAGCAGCACAAATACAAAAGGTTGACAAACAGCGTTGATTAAAAAATAACAGACATGGGTTGAACTAGAGGGGTAAGGTAGGTTACAGGGAATTTATAAGGTAGTGTTTAGTTTTTTTCTTAAACTGGTTGAGAGAGGTACAGTCTTTAACATGGATGGGGAGGTCATTCCACATTCTGGGTCCCTTGATTTGTAGAGCATTTCTAGTTTGATTAAGCCGTACTCTTGGAATATCAAAACTGTATTTATTTCTGGTGTGGTGCTCATGGGTTCTGTTACAACCTTCAATGAAGCTTTTGAGTTCAGGATTGGCATTACAGTTCAGCGTTTTATATATGTATGATACACATGAGAGAATGTGCAGTGACTTAATATCTAACATATTCAGAGATTTGAGTAGGGGTACCGAGTGATGTCTGGGGCCAGAGTTGGATATTGTCCTAATAGCAGCTTTGTGTTGAGTAATTAGAGGACGTAAATGATTTTGGGTAGTGGAACCCCAAGCACAAATACCATAGTTGAGATATGGATAGACGAGGGAGTAATAGAGAGTCACCAGGGCAGGTCGGGGTACATAATATCTGATCTTAGAGAGAATGCCAACAGTTTTTGAAACTTTTTTTGATATGTTTAGAATGTGTCCCTGGAAGTTCAGCTTGTGGTCAATGAGAACGCCAAGGAACTTACCATCTAATTTGTTACAAATTTGGGTACTGTTAATTTTGAGATTTATTTGATTAGAGGATTTATTGCCAAACAGAATATAGAAAGTTTTGTCAATGTTAAGGGTGAGTTTGTTGGCAGTTAGCCAAAGATGGACTTTATTTAGCTCAGTATTTACTGTGGCATTTAGAGCAAGGGGGTCAGGACTGGAGTAAATGAAGGTTGAGTCGTCAGCAAAAAGAATTGGTTTGAGGTGTTGGGAGGCATTTGGAAGGTCATTAATGTAGATGAGAAAGAGGAGAGGGCCAAGTATGCTGCCCTGAGGAACACCGATGTTGATGTTTATTTCACGTAAATTCGTTAATAAACACAAATGTTACACATGTCTTAAGCAAGATAGAAATATGAGCTTCATTTTAAATATATTACAATAGACATATTTATTGCTCAAGTGAAGATACATATGTTTTTACAGTAGCGCTCAGTAGCTTGTCGGGCATGTAGTGCAGACGCCTACCCACTTGCCGATATATTGTATAATTAACAACGATACGCTAATAAAGCCTAAAGTCTTATATGCCTCCAGAAAGACCGAGATATGAACATTATTATGATTGCACCAAATAAAATAAATCATGTTCGAGGACAAAGATATATCAATTTTAAATTAAGTTTCGACTCTTGCTCAGGCGAGAGAGATGGGGCGACTCTCGCCCCATCTATTGGAGATTCTGTCCACTAAAGACCCAAAGCTACTCAAACCCTCTAGCATTATTTAAGTAATGAAGTAATATGGTATATTTACTCACTATAATGTGGGTGCTGAATGCAGAACATGAGAAAACATATATTTACTCCAAACCAATATAATTTCATTATGAAATAAGTAAATAAGTAGCATCAAAGGAAGTCGACGGTCCAAGCGTCAAAGTTGTGGAGCGACTTATCCAAGATATATCGTTGTTTGGAAAGTGTTTGTTGGCATATCCAGTTGTCGCACTTCTTAGTTTAGTTCATTTATTATATACCCCATACCCATCTTGTGGGCGGTAGTGGAAAGGGTTACAGAGGCACATAATGGGCTCAGGGACTGAGCCCCACAATTCATTTCGCTAAGCAAGTTACAATCTTGATGAGCTAGTTACAAAATTCAGTATAAGTCGTCACATCAACAATGGGTTCGAGATCGACCTCAAGTACAGGTTCTAAATTAAGCAACTGACATATGTGAAGAGCTAGTGTCAAAATTTATATGTTTGTCCTGCACACCGCCCCCCATCCAGTGGGCAGCGGTGGATAGGTTACAATCACTCAGTTACTACCTACAGTAAGCAAACTGGGGATATTTGGCTAAAATTTCTGGTAGCAGATCATTTTGAATAAAATATTTACACATCGCTGGAACATTGGTTATAGAATTGTCTCTAAATTCACGTATCTTTTCTCTGCACAAATTATCACAAATTTAAATTATAATGTTAACAAGTAGAATACGTAATTTTAATAAAATCTAACATAACTAGCCAGAAAACATTTAACATTTATTAAAAAATATATGTTTGGAAGTTAAATCGACTTCATAGGACAATAGTTTGTTATATATACTCGTTATTCGTTGACATACGTTCGCTACTTAAACTACCATGTACTGTACTTATGTAAAATCTCCCATGTCTCTTCGCTCATCTCACCGAACCCTACAGGCTCTGTGATATATTGTTTAATTAAGATTCACAAATAAAGCTTATAATTGTATATGTTATCAAAAAGGCAGAGCTTAGTTTAGTTCATTTATTATGCACCCCATACCCATCCTATGGGCGATAGTGGAGTGTTACAGAGGCACATAATGGGCTCAGGGAATGAGCCCCACAATTCATATAGCCAAGCAAGTTATAATTTTGATAAGCTAGTTACAAAAGTCAATGCACATTGTCATATCAACAATGGGACCGTGACCTGTACTTGTGGTCGAGACCGACCACAAGTACAGTTTATAATTTAAGCAACTGACATATATGGAGGGCTATAGTGTCACAATTGATATGTTTATCCTACTCATAACCCCCTCTCCCCCCCATCCAATGGGCAGCGGTGGATAGGTTACAATCAAGTCGTTTTTTGCGTTTTATTCAGAGATTAGATCTTATTGGGTGAGGAAAGTTATTCATATTTTAAAGAAGGCTTCTTGGCTGATGCTCTCCATTGATGGAAAATATACAACCTTTTGAAAATCAATGTTAGTTTGATCTAAATATTGTAATTAACGAAAGTATTTATGTCATCACAAAGGTAGAAATATAGGCTACATTTAAAATCCTTTGTCATAAATATAACTGAAGTGAAAACGAAGATATATGCGTTTTGATAGTTACTTGATGGCTAGTTCTTAGAGTGTGAAGCCCTGAACACCAGCCAATAAATTGTATAATTAGTTTCCATATATTTTAATTAATCTTAAAAATCTATATGTCAGAAGAAAGGAAGATGTAGCCGTTAATGTGACAGCATTTAAAAATAAATATCTCTTAAGTTAAATAAATAATACCACCTTATCGCCGGTGTCCGGACACATGAAAACTACCTAGGTATCAGTATCCAGCCAGGCGGGGATCACAGGCTGCACAATACTGATAAATTGTGTAATGCACTACTTGTGGTCGATTTCGAACCCAATTATGATGTGACGACTTATAGTGAATTTTGTAACTAGCTCATCAAGATTGTAACTTGCTCAGCTAAATGAATTGTGGGGTTCGGTCCATTCATTTTCTTTCTTTATTATGCACCCCATAATACCCATCCCGTGGGCGGTGGTGTAAAGGATTACAGAGGCACATAATCGGTTCAGGAACTGAACCCTCTAATTCGTTTAGCTAAGCAAATATCAATCTTTTGACGCTAGTTACAAAATTATTAATGTACACATACTTATGCATACATGTACATATACATACGTATACAAATATACATACACATACATATTTAATTACCCACACAAATACACACATCAGTAATCTTTTGTGTCACAAGTGATTCAACAAGAGGCTCACAACAGTCACTATACAAGGCACTTTCCATCTATGAGGAGTCGCACAGTTACTAGTCTTGCTCCACACCAACCCAACTGGGCGGCAGCTTTACAGTCATGTGCTGCACACCCACCCAACTGGGCGGCAGCTTTACAGTCCAGTGGGTGTACACATCCAGTGGGTGTTATTGGACCCCATACCCATTCTATGGGTGGATGTGATCCCCATACCCATCCTGCGGGTGGATGTGACCCCCCAATACCCATCCTGTGGGTGGTATTGGACCCCTTACCCACCTAACAGGTGGTAGTGGACAATATACCCATCCTATAGTTGCTATAGTAGACACCATACCATCTTGTTTGCCGTAGTTTGCCCCATAGACATTCCAACGTAACATCGTTTTCTGTTAGCGTTCCTACAAAACATTCTTTAAATATTTTTAAAGCACAGACTATGGTATATAATATTGATTGGTGAAGCACTGTATTCTATGTAATAATTTATAGTGCTTATTATAATTTTCTAAGTACAACTAATATTTCTCAAAACAAAACTACGAGCCTTCAATAGGATGTAGCTGATCTGTAATATTGTAAGAGCATGGACAATAGCAGGTAAATGTCACAACCCATGTGGGTCCTGAAAACTACAATTTTCGTTATAATTGATCCAATCACGACTATTCTGCTATCTACGTTGATGGACGGGTACTGTGAGACGTAAATTGGTACGTGAGGAAAAG
>WNGS01156296.1:13778-27458 GCA_020271785.1 Procambarus virginalis
ATCATCGTCATTAAGATGACTACACTTGCCTGCCACTCTTCACATTCATGTGTATCTGTGTGTGTACTCACCCAATTATGCTCGTGAGGGTTGAGCTTCGGCTCTTTGGCTCGGCCTCTTAACAGTCAATCAACCAGTGTACAGATTCCTGAGCTTACTGGCTCTATCATCAACTTTTCAATCTGTATATGAGTCTGCCTCCACCACATCACTGCCTAATGCATTCCTTCCTGTTAACTGTCTGACACTGTAAACGTTCTTTCTAACGTCCCTGTGACTCATTTGAGTACTAAGTATCATTAACTAAGTATTCACCTAGTTGTGCTGGCGGGGTGTTGAGTTCTGGCTCTTAGGGGTCCGCCTTTCAACTGTCAATTAATCACTTCTTGTTGTTTTGCTGTTTTTTTCCACATATACACACACAGGAAGCAGCCCGTAACACTCTCTAACTCCCCAATTCCAATTTACTGCTAGGTAATCAAGATGAAAGAACTCTGCCCATTTTGTTTCTGCTCATCGGGGATCGATCACCGACCCTAGGTTACGAGTCCAGAGCGCTCTCCACTCAGCTATCAGGGCCTCCGTTTGTGTGTGTGGTGTATGGGTGTGTACTCACCTAGTTGTGCTTGCGGGGGTTGAGCTCTGGCTCTTTGGTCCCGCCTCACAACTTTCAATCAACTGGTGTACAAATTCCTGAGCCCACTGGGCTCTTCATATCTACATTTTAACTGTGTATGGAGTCAGCCTCCACCACATCACTGCCTAATGCATTCCATCTGTTAACTACTCTTGACACTGACAAATTCTTTCAAACGTCCCAGTGGCTCATTTGGGTACTCAGTCCTCCATCTGTATCCCTAGTTTGCATACCACCCATGTTAAACAGCTTATTTTTATCTGCCCTGTCAATTCCTCTGAGAATTTTGGAGGCAGTGATCATGTCTTCCCTTACTCCTCTGTCTTCCAGTGTCGTGAGATGCCTTTCCTCGTAACTCATACCTCTTAGTTCTGGGACTACCTCGTAACTCATACGTCTTAGTTCTGGGATCTTAGTGGCATACCACTGAAGTTTTCAAGCTTTGTCTTGTGCTTCACAAGGTACGGGCTCCATGCTGGGCCCGTATACCCCAGGATTGGTCTTACATATGCAGTATACACGGTTCTGAATGATTCTTTGCACAGGTTCCCAAGGCGTTCTGATGTTAGCCAGCCTCGCATATGTCAATGTAATTCTTCTTATGAGGGGGTTCATGAGACAGGTTTCATGCGATATCAACTCCTAAATCCTTCTCTCTGTCCGTTTCATGAAATTCTTCATCTCTCATTTTATATCCTGTTTCTGGCCTCCTGTTTCCACCGGTTAGTTTCATTACCTATATTTACTCGGGTTGAACTTTAATAGCCATTTGTTGGACCATTCATTCAGTCTAGTCCCTGGTCATCTTGTAGCCTCAAATTATAAAGTATACAATGTTCATGGGCTTTGTCTAGAATATTTATAATTTCATAAATTGAATCTACAGGCAATCCCTTGTTAGGTCATACATCATTAGGTAAACATCGCACTCCAAACCGGCCAGAACTCACCCACATGTTTACCTCTGTCCAATCTATCCTTCTGGGGATTTGCTCTCTGGCCGTTAGTGGGGGTGGACTTTCCTGGTGTTGCCTTCCATTGACGGCTAGTGCGTGGAGTGGGGGTTGCTGCTGTGGCCCGTGTGGCACCCTGCTGGTACCACACGGACCACATGGTTTGTATATTGTGAACTTGGTGCCGAGTTTTTTGAGTCAGGATGGGCTCTTCCGTGCCACTCTTGAAGAGAACCACCTCAGCTGGGTTGAGTTTACCGTGCCCTTGGACAACACTTGGTTGGAATTGTCTTGGAGGATGTACTCCAGGTCAGGTTGACGACTTTGATGGGAGTTTAGCTGCTCCAGGATCGTCGGGTGGTGGTAAAGTTTCGCAGTGAGGTGATTTTCATGAATTTCTCCATCGGTTTGAAGAGCGTTCCTTCCCTCTGCCTTATGATGGCGGCTCCGTTTGTGTGTTCTGAACCTGAGTGTGGCTCTGATCTATGTGGCGGTGAGGGCGCGTAATTTGAATTTCTGGATAAGCATTTAACAAGGCTGTTTCGTCGGTTTGGGAAGGTGCTCAGTGTGAGATGGAATGAGGTCGATGTTGGCAAATGTACTGGTCTGCTGGATAGTACCAGGACTCTCACGATGATCATTGAACATAGTGTTCCGTCTCCGTTGACCGTATTAGGGTTTATGTTGCGGTGCATGTATAAAAAGCGCCCTGTACGTGTTTTTTGTTGGTCACCTGGCAGCTGCGAGTGATGTGGACGCTGCTGATCATGTGAATATCTTTCGTGAAAATGACTTTTCCTGCTCTTCCGACACAGGATGTAACATCCCACTCCGTGGCGATTGGGGATGTTACACTGTCTCAGCGTACTGGTTGTTGAATCAGTGTGTGTGTAGTGATTCCGGATTGAAGCGAGGATAGGGTGGATCGCTGTAGGATGCTGGATACCGTCTGCCCGCTGGTGTGTGCAGATGTTATGGGCCCTGGGATTTCTGTGGTAACGGAGGTACTGGTTGGGTCCATGATGTGCTGCCTGGTGGTGGTGGTTCCGGACACCAGGACCGTGTCTGTCGCAGTTGGTGTGCGTTCTTGGTGCTCATGTGTCGCTTCTGATGCTTCTGGTCTTGGGAGTTTCCTCCCAGTTCCAGTATCGGTTCCGGCTGTCTCTCTGGTGGGAGGTGTGCGGCTGTCTCGCCGACTTCAGAACCCGTTGTGTGCGGTTGTGTTGGTTCCTCAGATGGCGTAGGAAGGGTACTGCCAGGCCGTGGTCTCTTGAAGGTGTAGGAACGGTGGAATCGATGTATGATGAAGAGGAGGTGGCTGAGGCAGTGCTTAAGTATATGCGAGGCGTAGTCACTGTTACCGGTATCGGGCTATGATCGTGAAACGTGTGGGAGGTCGTTCACCCTGGTATTGGTGTCGTGAGAGATACGATTTCGTTGTGCTGAAGAGGGGGGCTGTGACCTCTCCTCGTGCGACTTCTGCTTCATCGTTCCTTCGTTCTCAGGCTGAGGCGGGACCCTCTCCTAATGTGTAGACATTGCCTCCAGCCAATACTTATGTGGAAAACATGTTCCTTGATTTACTTTTTGTCTTAGTTTTCTTTGTTTTGTGATAAAATGTTCAGTTATGTTGTTAAGGTGTACTTTTCTTTTATATGTATAAACTCTGTTTTATAGAATGAAGGAAAACTTTGTTTTGTGCCATGCTCTGCTTGCTTGGCCAGGGTGTTTTGTAGGGTCTTTCTTTCATTGGACTGTATATTGGTTTGTGATGAGTGTTTTTTTTTTTGCTACATTGGTGTCGTGTTTGAATATTGGATATTCTAAAAGACTCTTTTGTAATTATTGTATGCATTTAACTACTGGTTTTCTTATTCCATGTAACGTAGTAGGCATCCATGAGTTTCAATAGACTATGGAGTTGCGCTTGGTAAGCACAAGTTTTGCGCTTTCCAGAGCACAACATCTCCATTATATATCTTATAAGTCGCAAGTATAAGCATATACTGTTATGACCCCAGTAGCCTTGTGGAACGAGTGTATCCTAGTGCGAGTTATTCTGCCTTCCGGACCGATTGAGAGGCCAGAGGAAAATGTATATATTAGATGTATAATAATTGTCAGTAAATAATTAAAAATATTTGCAGAGGATGAGCATTTAAATATGTGACATAAAATGAAATGTAGATACTTTGGAGACGTGAAGTAACGCTAGTAGGACGCCGTGACCTCACTTGGGCTACAGCAGTCGTCAGAGATGGTTTGTAAGTAGTTATCTCCTGGATGAAGGAAGGGGTAGAGCCCTGTGTTAGTGCTTAAGTGAAGGCTAGTTGATGTCAAGTGTGAGGAAGCTGTAAGGGCACTTCGTACACCATTTCTCTGTGTTTTGATAAATTAAAGGTGACCTGGAAGTGTGTCATTCGCGCCTTTGTGGAACTCTAACTGTGTTGCTTCTTCAGTAGGAAGGAAGCAAGCAGGCATTTCTGTTGTTGTGCCTGCTGGGCGTTTCTGTGTAATCAAGTCAAGAGAAGAAAAGCGGAGAGCCAGTCTTAAAGAAAATTTGTTGGACGTCTTAGAGGACGCTATCTTGGACGGCGGAGATGAACGCCCTCGAGCTTCGAATTCTGTAGTTTGTGTGGGAGAATTGCAACGTTTGTGTTGGAGAACTGCAACGTTTGTGTGGGAAAACTGTAACGTTTGTGTGGAGAACTGCAACGTTTGTGTGGGAAAAACTGCAACGTTTGTGTGGGAAAACTGTAACGTTTGTGTGGAGAACTGCAACGTTTGTGTTGGAGAACTGCAACGTTTGTGTGGGAAAACTGCAAACGTTTGTGTGGAGAACTGCAACGTTTGTGTGGAGAACTGCAACGTTTGTGTGGAGAACTGCAACGTTTGTGTGGAGACTGCAACGTTTGTGTGGAGAACTGCAACGTTTGTGTGGGAAAACTGCAACGTTTGTGTGGAGAACTGCAACGTTTGTTTGGAGAGAACTGCAACGTTTGTGTGGGAAAACTGCAACGTTTGTGTGGAAAACTGCAACGTTTGTGTGGAGAACTGCAACGTTTGTGTGGGAGAACTGCAACGTTTGTGTGGAGAACTGTAACGTTTGTGTGGGAGAACTGCAACGTTTGTGTGGAGAACTGTAACGTTTGTGTGGGAGAACTGCAACGTTTGTGTGGGAGAACTGCAACGTTTGTGTGGGAGAACTGCAACGTTTGTGTGGGAGAACTGCAACGTTTGTGTGGAGAACTGCAACGTTTGTGTGGGAGAACTGTAACGTTTGTGTGGGAGAACTGTAACGTTTGTGTGGGAGAACTGCAACGTTTGGTGGGAGAACTGTAACGTTTGTGTGGAGAACTGTAACGTTTGTGTGGGAGAACTGCAACGTTTGTGTGGGAGAACTGTAACGTTTGTGTGGGAGAACTGTAACGTTTGTGTGGGAGAACTGCAACGTTTGTGTGGGAGAACTGTAACGTTTGTGTGGGAGAACTGTAACGTTTGTGTGGGAGAACTGTAACGTTTGTGTGGAGAACTGCAACGTTTGTGTGGGAAAGCTGCAACGTTTGTGTGGGAGAACTGCAACGTTTGTGTGGAGACGTTAGTGAGAGAACTTCGTACCGGAGGAGGAGTAAAGCTGAACTGCAAGGTGGTGCAGGACTTTGAGTTGAGGAGTGGAACTCCAGTGACATAGTGAAACTTCAAGGCCTGTAGGGATCTACACGTATCTTGGATCTTGTGTGAAGCCAGTGGAGGAGCTTCACTGACATTCAAGGAGGACTTCATGTGCAGCTGATTGGAGGAACTGCAGGAGTACCTTGCGTAATATTTTGAGCACCTAGATTGATGATTGTACTAGGGGACCTCACGTAATGGAACAGAGAATCTTACGGAAACGTTGTTGTTTAAGGAAGTGCTTGATTGCGTTTTGGCATGAAAGGCGCAGTGCAAGGTGAGAGATTAATGCTTTTTGTAGAGTATTAAATATGTGAATATTTTATGTGGCATGTATTGCAGCCTAAAGCAGTGAAGGGAGCAGAAGGTTGTAGGCTGAAGTTTAAGCAGCAGCCTGATACAGTTATAGGTTTCATAGATAAGGTGATATTAGAGTGTTACAGTTGGAAGCAGCCTAAGAGGTTGCATTGTGTTTTTTAACTATTCCTGTATGTATATTGTGTATGTACTTATGTATTAAATGTTATATTCGTTAGCTGGCTTTTGCTCTTTTCCTGGTGAGGCTTTCTGGCTAGAGAGAGAGAGATAGAGAGAGAAAGATACGGCTATAACTTGGGTAATAGTGGACTATAACTAACTAAGGGGGTTGAGAGATCATCCCACAGTTAGGAGAGTGCCCGAGAGTCAAAGCAGATTAAGAGCAGGTGTGTGTACTCATGACAACTAAGCAATATGAATCGTACCCCCGAAATAGAGGTGACGCTGAACCCCTCTCCCAGAACCAGACGCTTATCAGTTCGACGGTAAGCAAGTATAACGTCGAATCAAATAACAAAGTTTCATTGTATAACAACCCCCAATCCCCAGCCTTCCCTAATAATATGTCTTATACGTCGCAAGTACTTGTTTACTATTCATGTTCCCTCAAGTTTTTTAATGTTGATTGATTTACGTTGGGGTTTCTGGTTTCATTATGAGATCTGTGCATCTGCAATTGTTTGGTGTTTCTTAACTATTTGCAAATATTGTTCTTTTGAATATATAAGGACTGAAAAAAGTCTATCCATCTGAAGAAATTCCTTAGTCCACAAGATGTTGATTCTAGTCTTATGACTATAGACACTTGCATTATACTGGACATTAAATACACTTAAAGTAATCCATCATATATAAAATTTATTTACGATACATAAGAGACAATCATATTCAGAGGTGATAGAAGTGCTTAATAGATAGATCATATTCAGGGAGTGATAGAAGTGCATAATTGATAGATCATATTCAGGGGGTGATTGAAGTGCATAACATACAGATAGAAATATTCAAGGGTGATAGAAATATTGTGTATTTCTGTGCATAAAATATTGAGCGAACACACAGGGTTTGCAGCAGTCAATACCTGTAATACCACAGTTCACCACATGGTAAGAACCCACTCGAGACTTACCTACTACACACTCAACCAACTTCACACTTAACGCACTGCACACTCAACCCACTACACACTTATCCAATACATACTCAACCAATTAGACACTCAACCAACTAAAAATAGAACCAAATAAATATTAAACCAATTAGCAACTGAACCATTTATAATCTAAGCTTGTTTTCTATTACAAATAGAAATATTCAGTGTATAATTAACACATGACCTTTCCACTGACATCTACAATTGCACAATGTACAATATATATGTATAAATGATATATATAAATATTGTAAAGATAATACAAGAATGTAACAACTCTTGTATATATCTAAAAAAAAAATGTAGGAGAAAATAATAATAATAATAATAATAATAATAATACAATGAGATTAATCACACTATCGTAATGCATCAATGAGATAATCCGTAGGAGCCGTGAAGAGGGTTCGAACCTGAGTGTTCCGGGCACATGTTCTAACAACTAGACCATTACACGGTGACAAAGACATACACGACAGTGCCAAAGTGCCCATGAGGGAGGCGGGGGGGGGAGGTATGAAAATCTAGGTCGGCTTCAGGGGAAGCCTCAGGAGTACTCAAGGGTGCAGTTGGATTCCAGGTTGCAATCCTTTTGACCATGTCGTGCCCTAGTGGTCTAGTGCGTGTGCCTGGGAACATCTAGCGCACAGGTTCGATTCCTCATCATGGCTCCTAAGGATTTACTCAATTATAAAAATAAGATGATGGCAGTGTAGATGTACACACTGTTGTCGCAGGAAGGTTATGAGAGTGTAGATGTACACACTGTTGTCCCAGGAAGATGATGACAGTGTAGATGTACACACTGTTGTCCCAGAAAGATGATGACAGTGTAGATGTACACACTGTTGTCCCAGGAAGATGATGACAGTGTAGATGTACACACTGTTGTCCCAGAAAGATTATGACAGTGTAGATGTACACACTGTTGTCCCAGGAAGATGATGACAGTGTAGATGTACACACTGTTGTCCCAGGAAGATGATGACAGTGTAGATGTACACACTGTTGTCCCAGGAAGATGATGACAGTGTAGATGAACACACTGTTGTCCCAGAAAGATGATGACAGTGTAGATGTACACACTGTTGTCCCAGGAAGATGATCACAGTGTAGATGTACACACTGTTGTCCCAGGAAGATGATGACAGTGTAGATGTACACACTGTTGTCCCAGGAAGATGATGACAGTGTAGATGAACACACTGTTGTCCCAGAAAGATGATGACAGTGTAGATGTACACACTGTTGTCCCAGGAAGATTATGACAGTGTAGATGTACACACTGTTGTACCAGGAAGATGATGACAGTGTAGATGTACACACTGTTGTCCCAGGAAGATTATGACAGAGTAGATGTACACACTGTTGTCCCAGGAAGATGATGACAGTGTAGATGTACACACTGTTGTCCCAGGAAGATGATGACAGTGTAGATGTACACACTGTTGTCCCAGGAAGATTATGACAGTGTAGATGTACACACTGTTGTCCCAGGAAGATTATGAGAGTGTAGATGTACACACTGTTGTCCCAGAAAGATTATGACAGTGTAGATGTACACACTGTTGTCCCAGGAAGATGATGACAGTGTAGATGTACACACTGTTGTCCCAGGAAGATGATGACAGTGTAGATGTACACACTGTTGTCCCAGGAAGATGATGACAGTGTAGATGAACACACTGTTGTCCCAGGAAGATGATGACAGTGTTGATGTACACACTGTTGTCCCAGGAAGATGATGACAGTGTAGATGTACACACTGTTGTCCCAGAAAGATGATGACAGTGTAGATGTACACACTGTTGTCCCAGGAAGATGATGACAGTGTAGATGTACACACTGTTGTCCCAGGAAGATTATGACAGTGTAGATGTACACACTGTTGTCCCAGGAAGTTTATCACAGTGTAGATGTACACACTGTTGTCCCAGGAAGTTTATCACAGTGTAGATGTACACATTGTTGTCCCAGGAAGTTGATCACAGTGAAGATATACACACTGTTGTCCCAGGAAGATTATGACAGTGTAGATGTACACACTGTTGTCCCAGGAAGATTATGACAGTGTAGATGTACACACTGTTGTCCCAGGAAAATGATGACAGTGTAGATGTACACACTGTTGCCCCAGGAAGATGATGACAGTGTAGATTGTGACGGTAACGTGTTGGAAATGGTGGTCAGCAGTCTTCCAAATGGCAGATGTCAATGCTGGGTCACATATATGTAAGTTTAAAAAAAGAGAAAAAAAAAAGAATGACTGCTTGTCTGATAATCTGTGATAAGGTAAGGTAAGATACACGAAAACACAAAAGATAAAATGTCATTTGATAATCTAGAAAAAAAGCAAAGTAAAATAAAGACAAGTTCTTGGCTGAATAATGCGACTGTATAACAAATGAACAAGAAATAACATAAAAGTAAATTTCGTTAATCGGAGGGCAATATTGAACACAAGGAAATATATAATAAACAATATATAATAATGGTGCTGGGAATATATGCGCTAGCTATAAGCCTCTACTTGATCACACGAGGTAAGTCAAATAGGTGTTCATAGCATGAGAGCACGAGATATTCTGACTGGTAGGCTGCCAGTTGACTCCAACATTGCCTGGGCTAGCAACGTGGTTGGAGGAGGACTGAAGGTGGTGTGTTCTCAAACGGCCAATGAGAATGCAGGACGGCCGCAAGTCGGTAGTTTGGCTGGGAGTAGCAGTTGGCGGGTCGACCAGGTGTGCAGGAGTGGGGGGAAGGGGAGTTGCAGGTGCATGGCTGGTCTTGATATATACGTTTAAGCCACTGAAAACGTATCTTGAATATTGTGTTGAACGTGATGCTAGCAGAAAGAGCAGGCTCAATCTCTGGGAAGAGATTATCGTCACAACTCTCCCCCGAAGCCTGCGGTTCTGGTGGAGTCATGTTCACGGGAGGTGGAGCAGGCTCTACCTCAGTGATGCTGGAGAGGACGTCTGATATGATGTAGTCAGACTTCTGGGTGTAGCAATCTCCCTGCTGAAATGATGTAGCTGGCAAGCCCATTATAGAAGTAGTCGATGGTTGAGTTGGGCTGTCTGTAGGAAATGAAGATGGTTGTGGTCCATGTAGATGGTGGTGGACTGAGTACTTTGCTGGTATGGAGCAAAGTGTTGCCTGTTCAGGACGACGAGTAGCTCCTTGTTGCTCGTGGTGTCGTTTATGGTAGTTTGTACGTATAGTCTCTTCGCCTTGTTGTACCAGGTCACACACGTTGCCGGTACCACTGGCGTCGATATGGAGGATGGGAGACTTGGTGATATCTGGTGAGGCGAGAGATGTATTAGAATATGATAGAGGAGCACAATTATTGTCTTGAAAATGATTGTGAAGGTCAGTAAGGATTTCCGAATTAGAAAGCGCTGTCTCAGTGTCAGTGTTTTCGGAAGGAGAAGCAGGGAAGGTCCTAGGAGCTGCACTCAGGTATTGGTAATTGTGGTAAGCGTGCTTGGCTTTCATTCCCTTGCTTTCAATATTTACACTAATCACGTTTAGTATTTATATGGTGCTGTGTATATTGTGCATTACGGGAGTAGCATATGGTGAGTGTGAGACAACTTTGGATTACGTGGTGACTGTAGGCCGCAGTCATACTGGTCGTCATACTGGTTATACACATATGGTCGTCTCCCCCTTCCGTGTTATTACCCGTGTTTAACATCTTTTGTCCTTCAGATATTTCTCACATTTTTGACAGATTATCACATAGGTACCCTGGTACTGTGGTCTCTCTCCGGGTCAATAGCACCTAATTTCTGCAATCCGACTCTAGGAGGAAAAAGAGGGCCAAAGTGTGGGTGCTTCTTCAGGTCTGAAGAAGCACCCACAGGTCTGACCAAGCACCCACAGGTCTGACCAAGCACCCAAAAGTCTGAAGAAGCACCCAAAGGTCTGAAGAAGCACCCACAGGTCTGAAGAAGCACCCACAGGTCTGAAGAAGCACCCATAGGTCTGACCAAGCACCCACAGATCTGACCAAGCACCCACAGGTCTGACCAAGCACCCACAGGTCTGACCAAGCACCCACAGGTCTGAGGAAGCACCCACAGATCTGACCAAGCACCCACAGGTCTGACCAAGCACCCACAGGTCTGACCAAGCACCCACAGGTCTGAAGAAGCACCCACAGGTCTGGCCAAGCACCCACAGGTCTAATCAAGCACCCACAGGTCTGAAAAAGCACCCACAGGTCTGAAGAAGCACCCACATGTCTGACCAAGCACCCACAGGTCTGACCAAGCACCCACAGGTCTGAAGAAGCACCCACAGGTCTGAAGAAGCACCCACAGGTCTGAAGAAGCACCCATAGGTCTGACCAAGCACCCACAGGTCTGACCAAGCACCCACAGGTCTTACCAAGCACCCACAGGTCTGACCAAGCACCCACAGGTCTGAAGAAGCACCCACAGGTCTGAAGAAGCACCCACAGGTCTGAAGAAGCACCCACAGGTCTGAAGAAGCACCCACAGGTCTGACCAAGCACCCACAGGTCTGAAGAAGCACCCACAGGTCGGAGGAAGCACCCACAGGTCTGAAGAAGCACCCACAGGTCTGAAGAAGCACCCACAGGTCTGAGGAAGCACCCACAGGTCTGACCAAGCACCCACAGGTCTGACCAAGCACCCACAGGTCTGACCAAGCACCCACAAGTCTAATCAAGCACCCACAGGTCTATCAAGCACCCACAGGTCTACCAAGCACCCACAGGTCTGAACAAGCACCCACAGGTCTGACCAAGCACCCACAGGTCTGACCAAGCACCCACAGGTCTGACCAAGCACCCACAGGTCTGACCAAGCACCCACAGGTCTGACAAGCACCCACAGGTCTGACCAAGCACCCACAGGTCTGAACAAGCACCCACAGGTCTGACCAAGCACCCACAGGTCTGAAGAAGCACCCACAGGTCTGACCAAGCACCCACAGGTCTGACAAGCACCCACAGGTCTAATCAAGCACCCACAGGTCTGAACAAGCACCCACAGGTCTGACCAAGCACCCACAGGTCTGACAAGCACCCACAGGTCTGACCAGCACCCACAGGTCTGACCAAGCACCCACAGGTCTGACCAAGCACCCACAGGTCTGACCAAGCACCCACAGGTCTGACCAAGCACCCACAGGTCTGACCAAGCACCCACAGGTCTGACAAGCACCCACAGGTCTGACCAAGCACCCACAGGTCTGACCAAGCACCCACAGGTCTAATCAAGCACCCACAGGTCTACCAAGCACCCACAGGTCTGAAGAAGCACCCACAGGTCTGAAGAAGCACCCACAGGTCTGAAGAAGCACCCACAGGTCTGAAGAAGCACCCACAGGTCTGAAGAAGCACCCACAGGTCTGACCAAGCACCCACAGGTCTGACCAAGCACCCACAGGTCTGAAGAAGCACCCACAGGTCTGAAAAGCACCCACAGGTCTGAAGAAGCACCCACAGGTCTGACCAAGCACCCACAGGTCTGACCAAGCACCCACAGGTCTGACCAAGCACCCACAGGTCTGACCAAGCACCCACAGGTCTGAAGAAGCACCCACAGGTCTGAAGAAGCACCCACAGGTCTGAAGAAGCACCCACAGGTCTGAAGAAGCACCACAGGTCTGACCAAGCACCCACAGGTCTGAAGAAGCACCCACAGGTCTGAGGAAGCACCCACAGGTCTGAAGAAGCACCACAGGTCTGAAGAAGCACCCACAGGTCTGACCAAGCACCCACAGGTCTGACCAAGCACCCACAGGTCTGACCAAGCACCCACAGGTCTGACCAAGCACCCACAGTCTACCAAGCACCCACAGGTCTGACCAAGCACCCACAGGTCTGATCAAGCACCCACAGGTCTGAACAAGCACCACAGGTCTGACCAAGCACCCACAGGTCTGACCAAGCACCACAGGTCTGACAAGCACCCACAGGTCTGACCAAGCACCCACAGGTCTGACCAAGCACCCACAGGTCTGACCAAGCACCCACAGGTCTGACCAAGCACCCACAGCTGACCAAGCACCCACAGGTCTGAAGAAGCACCCACAGGTCTGACCAAGCACCCACAGGTCTGACAAGCACCCACAGGTCTGAATCAAGCACCCACAGGTCTGAACAAGCACCCACAGGTCTGACCAAGCACCCACAGGTCTGACCAAGCACCCACAGGTCTGACCAAGCACCCACAGGTCTGACCAAGCACCCACAGGTCTGACAAGCACCCACAGGTCTGACCAAGCACCACAGGTCTGACCAAGCACCCACAGGTCTGACCAAGCACCCACAGGTCTGACCAAGCACCCACAGGTCTGACCAAGCACCCACAGGTCTGAAGAAGCACCCACAGGTCTGACCAAGCACCCACAGGTCAAGAAGCACCCACAGGTCTGAAGAAGCACCCACAGGTCTGAAGAAGCACCCACAGGTCTGAAGAAGCACCCACAGGTCTGACAAGCACCCACAGGTCTGAAGAAGCACCCACAGGTCTGACCAAGCACCCACAGGTCTGACCAAGCACCCACAGGTCTGAAGAAGCACCCACAGGTCTGAAGAAGCACCACAGGTCTGAAGAAGCACCCACAGGTCTGACCAAGCACCCACAGGTCTGACCAGCACCCACAGGTCTGACCAAGCACCCACAGGTCTGACCAAGCCCCACAGGTCTGAAGAAGCACCCCAGGTCTGAAGAAGCACCCACAGGTCTGAAGAAGCACCCACAGGTCTGAAGAAGCACCCACAGGTCTGACCAAGCACCACAGGTCTGAAGAAGCACCCACAGGTCTGAAGAAGCACCCACAGGTCTGACCAAGCACCCACAGGTCTGAAGAAGCACCCACAGGTCTGAAGCAAGCACCCACAGGTCTGACCAAGCACCCCAGGTCTGACCAAGCACCCACAGGTCTGACCAAGCACCCACAGGTCT
>WNGS01156296.1:43806-79610 GCA_020271785.1 Procambarus virginalis
ATCTTCCTGGGACAACAGTGTGTACATCTACACTGTCATCATCTTCCTGGGACAACAGTGTGTACATCACACTGTCATAATCTTCCTGGGACAACAGTGTGTACATCTACACTGTCATCATCTTCCTGGACAACAGTGTGTTCATCTACACTGTCATCATCTTCCTGGGACAACAGTGTGTACATCTACACTGTCTCAACTTCCTGGGACAACAGTGTGTACATCTACACTGTGCTCAACTTCCTGGGACAACAGTGTGTACATCTACACTGTCATCATCTTCCTGGGACAACAGTGTGTACATCTACACTCTCATAATCTTCCTGGGACAACAGTGTGTACATCTACACTGTCATAATCTTCTGGGACAACAGAGTGTACATCTACACTGTCATGATCTTCCTGGACAACAGTGTGTACATCTACACTGTCATAATCTTCCTGGGACAACAGTGTGTACATCTACACTGTCATATCTTCCTGGGACAACAGTGTGTACATCTACACTGTCATAATCTTCCTGGTACAACAGTGTGTACATCTACACTGTCATCATCTTCCTGGTACAACAGTGTGTACATCTACACTGTCATCATCTTCCTGGTACAACAGTGTGTACATCTACACTGTCATAATCTTCCTGGTGCAACAGTGTGTACATCTACACTGTCATAATCTTCCTGGTACAACAGTGTGTACATCTACACTGTCCATAATTTCTGGGACAACAGTGTGTACATCTACACTGTCATAATCTTCCTGGGACAACAGTGTGTACATCTACACTGTCATCATCTTCCTGGGACAACAGTGTGTACATCTACACTGTCATCATCTTCCTGGGACAACAGTGTGTACATCTACACTGTCATAATCTTCCTGGGACAACAGTGTGTACATCTACACTGTCATCATCTTCCTGGGACAACAGTGTGTACATCTACACTGTCATCATCTTCCTGGACAACAGTGTGTACATCTACACTGTCATAATCTTCCTGGGACAACAGTGTGTACATCTACACTGTCATCGTCTTCCTGCGACAACAGTGTGTACATCTACACTGTGATCAACTTCCTGGGACAACAGTGTGTACATCTACACTGTCATCATCTTCCTGGGACAACAGTGTGTACATCTACACTGTGATCATCTTGGGACAACAGTGTGTACATCTACACTGTGATCAACTTCCTGGGACAACAGTGTGTACATCTACACTGTCATCATCTTCCTAGGACAACAGTGTGTACATTGTACACAACAGTGTGTACACGTCTAGGGAGCCGGTCGCCGAGCGGACAGCACGCGGGACTTGTGATCCTGTGGTCCTGGGTTCGATCCCAGGCGCCGGCGAGAAACAATGGGCAGAGTTTCTTTCACCCTATGCCCCTGTTACCTAGCAGTATATAGGTACCTGGGTGTTAGTCAGCTGTCACGGGCTGCTTCCTGGGGGTGGAGGCCTGGTCGAGGACCGGGCCGCGGGGACACTAAAAAGCCCCGAAATCATCACAAGATAACTCAAGATAACATCTACACTGTGATCAACTTCCTGGGACAACAGTGTGTACATCTACACTGTCATCATCTATTTTTATAATTGAGTAAATCCTTAGGAGCCATGATGAGGAATCGAACCTGTGCGCTAGATGTTCCCAGGCACACGCACTAGACCACTAGGGCACGACATGGTCAAAAGGATTGCAACCTGGAATCCAACTGCACCCTCGAGTACTCCTGAGGCTTCCCCTGAAGCCGACCTAGATTTTCATACCTCCCCCCCCCCTCCCTCATGGGCACTTTGGCACTGTCGTGTATGTCTTTGTCACCGTGTAATGGCCTAGTTGTTAGAACATGTGCCCGGGAACACTCAGGTTCGAACCCTCTTCACGGCTCCTACGGATTATCTCATTGATGCATTACGATAGTGTGATTAATCTCATTGTATTATATATTATTATATTATTATTATTATTATTATTATAATTATTATTATTATTATTATTATTATTTTTCTCCTACATTTTTTTTTGAGATTATACAAGAGTTGTTACATTCTTGTATTATCTTTACAATATTTATATATATCATTTATACATATATATTGTACATTGTGCAATTGTAGATGTCAGTGGAAAGGTCATGTGTTAATTATACACTGAATATTTCTATTTGTAATAGAAAACAAGCTTAGATTATAAATGGTTCAGTTGCTAATTGATTTAATATTTATTTGGTTCTATTTTTAGTTGGTTGAGTGTCTAATTGGTTGAGTATGTAGTGGATAAGTGTGTAGTGGGTAAGTGTGTAGTTGGTTGAGTGTGTAGTAGGTAAGTCTCGAGTGGGTTCTTACCATGTGGTGAACTGTGGTTTTACAGGTATTGACTGCTGCAAACCCTGTGTGTTCGCTCAATATTTTATGCACAGAAATACACAATATTTCTATCACCCTTGAATATTTCTATCTGTATGTTATGCACTTCAATCACCCCTGAATATGATCTATCAATTATGCACTTCTATCACTCCCTGAATATGATCTATCTATTAAACACTTCTATCACCTCTGAATATGATTGTCTATTATGTATCGTAATAAATTTTATATATGATGGATTACTTTAAGTGTATTTAATGTCCAGTATAATGCAAGTGTCTATAGTCATAAGACTAGAATCAACATCTTGTGGACTAAGGAATTTCTTCACATGGATAGACTTTTTTCAGTCCTTATATTCAAAAGAACAATATTTGCAAATAGTTAAGAAACACCAAACAATTGCAGATGCACAGATCTCATAATGAAACCAGAAACCCCAACGTAAATCAATCAACATTACAAAAACTTGAGGGAACATGAATAGTAAACAAGTACTTGCGACGTATAAGACATATTATTAGGGAAGGCTGGGGATTGGGGGTTGTTATACAATGAAATTTTGTTATTTGATTCGACGTTATACTTGCTTACCGTCGAACTGAGACCCCAACCACTCCCTGACAGAACAAACAGCCGACCTCAATAGACACACTTCCGCTTCCGTCGATCGACCAGCAATGGACACTGGAGTGCTTGCAGTTATTTGAGGGATCACCCTCGTAAGCGTCTGGTTCTGGGAGAGGGGTTCAGCGTCACCTCTATTTCGGGGGTACGATTCATATTGCTTAGTTGTCATGAGTACACACCTGCTCTAACCTGCTTTGACTCTCGGGCACTCTCCTAACTGTGGGATGATCTCTCAATCCCCCTTAGTTAGTTATTGTCCACTATTACCCAAGTTATAGCCGTATCTTTCTCTCTCTCTCTCTCTCTAGCCAGAAAGCCTCACCAGGACAAGAGCAAAAGCCAGCTAACGAATATAACATTTAATACATAAGTACATACACAATATACATACAGGAATAGTTAAAAAACACAATGCAACCTCTTAGGCTGCTTCCAACTGTAACACTCTAATATCACCTTATCTATGAAACCTATAACTGTATCAGGCTGCTGCTTAAACTTTAGCCTATAACCTTCTGCTCCCTTCACTGCTTTAGGCTGCAATACATGGCACATAAAATATTCACATATTTAATACTCTACAAAAAGCATTAATCTCTCACCTGGCACTGCGCCTTTCATGCCAAAACGCAATCAAGCACTTCCTTAAACATCAACGTTTCCGTAAGATTCTCTGTTCCATTACGTGAGGTCCCCTAGTACAGTCATCAATCTAGGTGCTCAAAATATTACGCAAGGTACTCCTGCAGTTCCTCCAATCAGCTGCACATGAAGTCCTCCTTGAATGTCAGTGAAGCTCCTCCACTGGCTTCACACAAGATACAAGATACGTGTAGATCCCTACACGCCTTGAAGTTTCACTATGTCACTGGAGTTCCACTCCTCAACTCAAAGTCCTGCACCACCTTGCAGTTCAACTTTACTCCTCCTCCGGTACGAAGTTCTCTCACTAACGTCTCCACACAAACGTTGCAGTTCTCCCACACAAACGTTGCAGTTTCCCACACAAACGTTGCAGTTCTCCACACAAACGTTACAGTTTTCCACACAAACGTTGCAGTTCTCCACACAAACGTTACAGTTTTCCCACACAAACGTTGCAGTTCTCCCACACAAACGTTGCAGTTTTCCCACACAACGTTGCAGTTACAAACGTTGCAGTTCTCCAACACAAACGTTGCAATTCTCCCACACAAACTACAGAATTCGAAGCTCGAGGGCGTTCATCTCCGGCCGTCCTAGATAGCGTCCTCTAAGACGTCCAACAAATTTTCTTTAAGACTGGCTCTCCGCTTTTCTTCTCTTGACTTGATTACACAGAAACGCCCAGCAGGCACAACAACAGAAATGCCTGCTTGCTTCCTTCCTACTGAAGAAGCAACACAGTTAGAGTTCCACAAAGGCGCGACTGACACACTTCCAGGTCACCTTTAATTTATCAAAATCACAGAGAAATGGTGTACGAAGTGCCCTTACAGCTTCCTCACACTTGACATGAACTAGCCTTCACTCAAGCACTAACACAGGGCGCTATCCCCTTCCTTCATCCAGGAGATAACTACTTACAAACCATCTCTGACGACTGCTGTAGCCCAAGTGAGGTCACGGCGTCCTGCTAGCGTTACTTCACGTCTCCAAAGTATCTACATCTTATTTCATGTCACTTATTTAAATGCTAATCCTCTGCACATATTTTTTAATTATTTACTGACAATTATTATACATCTAATATATACATTTTCCTATGGCCTCTCAATCAGGTCCGGAAGGCAGAATAACTCGCACTAGGATACACTCGTTCCACCAAGGCTACATGGGGTCATAACAGTATATGCTTATACTTGCGACTTATAAGATATATAATGGAGATGTTGTGCTCTGGAATGCGCAAGAACCTTGTGCTTTCCAAAGCGCAACTCCATAGTCTATTGAAACTCATGGATGCCTACTACGTTACATGGAATAAGAAAACAAGTAGTTAAATGCATACAATAATTACAAAAGAGTCTTTTAGAATATCCAATATTCAAACACGACACCAATGTAGCAAAAAAAACAAACACTCATCACAAACTAATATACAGGCCAATGAAAAGAAAGACCCTACAAAACACACTGGCCAAGCAAGCAGAGCTTGGCACAAAACAAAGTTTTCCTTCATTCTATAAAACAGAGAGTATATACATATAAAAGAAAAGTACACCTTAACAACATAACTGAACATTTTATCACAAAACAAAGAACTAAGACAAAAAGTAAATCAAGGAACATGTTTTTCCACATAAGTATTGGCTGGAGGCAATGTCTACACATTAGGGAGCGGGTCCCGCCTCAGCCTGAGAACGAAGGAACGATGAAGCAGAAGGCGCACGAGGAGAGGTCACAGCCCCCCTTCTTCAGCACAACGAAATCGTATCTCTCACGGCCACCAATACCAGGGTGAACGACCTCCCACAGCGTTTCACGATCACAGCCCGATACAGGTAACAGTGACTACGCCTCGCCATATACTTAAGCACTGCCTCAGCCACCTCCTCTTCATCATACATCGATTCCACCGTTTCTACACCTTCAAGAGACCACGGCCTGGCAGTACCCTTCCTACGCTTCATCTGAGGAACCAACACAACCGCACACAACGGGTTCTGAAGTCGGCGAGACAGCCGCACACCTCCCACCAGAGAGATAGCCGGAACCGATACTGGAAACTGGGAGGAAACTCCCAAGACCAGAAGCATCAGAAGCGACACATGAGCACCAAGAACGCACACCAACTGCGACAGACACGGTTCCTGGTGCTCCGGAACCACCACCACCAGGTAGCACATCATGGACCCCAACCAGTACCTCCGTTACCACAGAAATCCCAGGGCCCATAACATCTGCACACACCAGCGGGCAGACGGTCTCCAGCATCCTAGAGCGATCCACCCCATCCTCGCTTCAATCCGGAATCACTACACACACACTGATTCAACAACCAGTACGCTGAGAGACGATGTAACATCCCCAATCGCCACGGCCTGGTATGTCACGTCCTGTGTCGGAAGAGCAGGAAAGTCATTTTCACGAAAGATATTCACATGATCAGCAGCGTCCACATCACTCGCAGCTGCCAGGTGACCACAGCAAAAACACGTACAGGGCTGCTTTTTATACATGCACCGCAACATAAACCCTAATACGGTCAACGAAGACGGAACACTATGTTCAATGAACATCGTGAGAGTCCTGGTACTATCCAGCAGACCGGTACATTTGCCAACATCGACTTCATTCCATCTCACACTCAGCACCTTCCCAAACCGACGAAACAGCCTTGTTAAATGCTTATCCAGAAATTCAAATTACGCGCCCCTCACCGCCACATAGATCAGAGCCACACTCAGGTTCAGCACACAAACGGAGCCGCCATCATAAGGCAGAGGGAAGGAACGCTCTTCAAACCGATGGAGAAATTCATGAAAATCACCTCACTGCGAAACTTTACCACCACCCGACGATCCTGGAGCAGCTGAACTCCCATCAAAGTCGTCAACCTGACCTGGAGTACATCCTCCAAGACAATTCCAACCAAGGTGTTGTCCAAGGGCACGGTAAACTCCAACCCAGCTGAGGTGGTTCTCTTCAAGAGTGGCACGGAAGAGCCCATCCTGACTCAAAAACTCGGCACCAAGTTCACAATATACAAACCATGTGGTACCGTGTGGTACCAGCAGGGTGCCACACGGGCCACAGCAGCAACCCCCACTTCCACGCACTAGCCGTCAACTAGAAGGCAACACCAGGGAAAGTCCACCCCCACTAACGGCCAGAGAGCAAATCCCCAGAAGGATAGATTGGACAGAGGTAAACATGTGGGTGAGTTCTGGCCGGTTTGGAGTGCGATGTTTACCTAATGATGTATGACCTAACAAGGGATTGCCTGTAGATTCAATTTATGAAATTATTAAATATTCTAGATAAAGCCCATGAACATTGTATACTTTATAATTTGAGGCTACAAGATGACCAGGACTAACTGAATGAATGGTCCAACAAATATCTATTAAAGTTCAACCCGAGTAAATATTAGGTAATGAAACTAACCGGTGGAAACAGGAGGCCAGAAACAGGATATAGAATGAGAGATGAAGTATTTCATGAAACGGACAGAGAGAAAGATTTAGGAGTTGATATCGCATGAAACCTGTCTCATGAACCCCTCTTAAGAAGAATTACATCTGTGACATATGCGAGGCTGGCAAGGAATCATTCAGAACCGTGTACACTGCATATGTAAGACCAATCCTGGGGTATACGGGCCCAGCATGGAGCCCGTACCTTGTGAAGCACAAGACATAGCTTGAAAAAGTTCAGTGGTATGCCACTAAGCTAGTCCCAGAACTAAGAGGTATGAGTTACGAGGAAAGGCATCTCACGACACTGGAAGACAGAGGAGTAAGGGAAGACATGATCACTGCCTCCAAAATTCTCAGAGAAATTGACAGGGCAGATAAAAATAAGCTGTTTAACATGGGTGGTATGCAAACTAGGGATACAGATGGAGACTGAGTACCCAAATGAGCCACAGGGACGTTAGAAAGAATTTGTTAAGTGTCAAGAGTAGTTAACAGATGGAATGCATTAGGCAGTGATGTGGTGGAGGCTGACTCCATACACAGTTTAAAATGTAGATATGATAGAGCCCAGTGGGCTCAGGAATTTGTACACCAGTTGATTGACAGTTGTGAGGCGGGACCAAAGAGCCAGAGCTCAACCCCCGCAAGCACAACTAGGTGAGTACACACCCATACACCCACACACACAAACGGAGGCCCTGATAGCTGAGTGGAGAGCGCTCTGGACTCGTAATCCTAGGGTCGGTGATCGATCCCCGGTGATGGCAGAAACAAAATGGGCAGAGTTTCTTTCACCCTGATTACCTAGCAGTAAATTGGAATTGGGGAGTTAGAGAGTTGTTACGGGCTGCTTCCTGTGTGTGTGTATGTGGAAAAAAACAGCAAAACAACAAGAAGTTGATTAATTGACAGTTGAAAGGCGGACCCTAAGAGCCAGAACTCAACACCCCGCCAGCACAACTAGGTGAATACTTAGTTAATGATACTTAGTACTCAAATGAGTCACAGGGACGTTAGAAAGAACGTTTATAGTGTCAGATTAGTTAACAGAAGGAATGCATTAGGCAGTGATGTGGTGGAGGCAGACTCAATACACAGATTGAAAAGTTGATGATAGAGCCCAGTAAGCTCAGGAATCTGTACACTGGTTGATTGACTGTTAAGAGGCCGGGCCAAAGAGCCGAAGCTCAACCCTCACGAGCATAATTGGGTGAGTACACACACAGATACACATGAATGTGAAGAGTGGCAGGCAAGTGTAGTCATCTTAATGACGATGATATACGACTTGGAAACTTAAAGTCTTGTGCGTTGTACAATCTAAGCAGGATGCTGTGAGGCAGTTAGAGACTGGCAACATATAACTACAGTCTAAGTGTGCTACTGGCAGCTGAAGTTCAGTATCTAAGTAGCCGTAACAGATTCCCACGCAGCGAGGCAGTCTAACTTTCTGGTTCTAAATAATTAGTGTCATTCTGCTTGTCAAATTGTCAGCAGGAGAATGGTTGCCTCGATTGACTGCCAGGATCTTGCGCTCGTGCCTGTTACTGTAGAGCCCTGTCAGACCGGTCCATAGGCCTGTCCGGACGGTCTATATGCCTCTCAGACCGGTTCATGGGCCTGTCAGAACGGTCCATAGGCCAGTCAGGACTTTCCCTAGGCCTGTCAGAAGAACGCTTAATAGGTCTGTTTCTAAAGATTGAATGATGATGAGTGGTTCACTGCATTAGATTGGAGTCAACAGTTTATTCTCCCTTAACTCATAATATTAACATTTACTAATTACACTAACACGTAGAATTAATATCGTTGGTGTTTCTAAAGTAAGGAATATTTTGCCAAGAAAATTCCCAGCCCTCATGACGCCGAGCGTCGATAGCAGGCTGAAACATGAAATCTTCCACGTTTGTTGGAAATTTATAGAGTTCAGTTAATAGTCCTTTCTTTCTAAAATATTGTTCATTATGGAGGAAATAAGAGTTTTGCATCCTTATGCGTACCGAACTCGACCATTTAATCAAATTAATTAATAAAGTAAATATTACTGTGACGTAAAATTAAATACACGTCGACCCTTCTCGTTTAATTTGTGCAGTGTTAATTAAATCGATTGCCTTGCGAGAAGAGGTATTATGATTCAATGTATTTATTCATGACGTTAGTTTAAGTCGGACTTACTTATTTCTCTAAATAATTACTAGTAAATCCAATTAGTTTAAGCTCGAGATCGCTATGAGCGTCTCTGCGCATGCGTGTCCGAGCAGGAAGGAGAGAGGAAGGTGTCTTTCTCCCACACAACTCCGCCACGAGCACGTGCAGATTTGCAAGCGGCAGCCATTGCAGATAGAAGACATGGTCGAACATTGCTAATAATACTGTTAATTATCACGTCTGAGAATACAATTACGTCCTGAAATTATACCTTCAAACAGCAGTGAACGTCAGGGACTAACAGATGTGATATCAGCGAGCTTAAATGTTTCAACAGGCCTACGTTAAGTATTTTTTATATAGAGTGCACTTTATCATAAATTATTACTGTAGGTTCCTCACCGTTATGTCATCTACCGACCACAAAACCCAGGTTAGTTTCTTTTCATGTTGTTCCCGATTTCTCAGTGAAGCTATATAAATAAAAGTGTACATGTTCGTTTGTTCAAAATCGCTAATCTCCGAAAGTTCATAACCGATTTCTTTGAAATTTTAACACAATGTTCCATTCGTATCAGAGCGGATTTTTATATACATACTATATATATGTCACGTCTGTGACGGGAAAAAAACATGTTTTTTTTTAACTGTATTTTTCATGTGATGTGAAAATCTTCGAAACCTCTTTACCGATTGCTTTGAAAGTTTGACATAACATTGCATTTGAATAGGCGCGTGTTTTCATATACCTACTATTTACATGCCTCACCTGAGACAGAAAGGAAACATACTTTTTTTTTATGCAGGGCCATCTGTTGGACGTAAGAGCAACACACACACTGTAATCTCCGAAAGTTCTTTACAGATTGCTTTAAAATTTTAACACAATGTTACATTCAAATACAAACGTGTTTTTATATACCTACTATATAGATATAGATACCACACCTGCGACAGGAAAACCCATGCTTTTTTTGAAAAACAGCGCCATCTTTTGCACATAATAGCAACACACGCTATATTAAATATGTTATGATTCCATTTCAATGTTTCCAATTGCATTGATAAATTGAATTTTCATTAATTTGGATTATTTTTATTTTTATTTAATTATTTTGTGTAACATTGCATTGAAATTAAGCGGTATTTTTACCATACCGTTAATTTTGTAAGTATAAGTATAGATTCCACACCTGTGACTGGTAAAAACATTTTCTTTTAAGAAACAGCACCATCTGTTGCACGTAAGAGCAATACACACTATACTAAATATGTTACGATTCCATTTCATGGTTTTCAATTGCATTGACAAAATGAATTTTCATAGATATCGATTTATTTTCAAGTTGACGCCCTTGCTAAGGCTGCAGTAAATAAAGACAGTATTGAACGGAATCTTGAGTTACTAAATAGGTTCCTTGAAAGTGTCATTAGACGAGAACTCCTGGATGAATTTGAAGTAGAGCAGTGCAAACTGGAACTAGCAGGTCCATTGCTCATCACAATGAAATGTGTGAAGTAAAACGTGTGTATTGGGCAAGTAACAATGTAAGTAGACTAACAGATGTTGTCACAGCTCGTATAAGACTTGGCTACACGTATCTCTGGCAGTTCGGCTTGTATAGGGATCAGTAGGGAGTATTACGATGTAGCCCGTCTCCTCCATTTTCGGATGGAGTGGTTTCGGACACGTCGAGAGTTGTGATAACGTTGCGGGAACGTTTGGGGCAACGTTGGGTGGCTGCAGGAGGTGTGTTGCCAGATGTACGATAAATATAGGATAAGTAGTGTTCGAGTGAGGTGAGTATTGTTGTGAGAAGGTCGAGAGAACATAGTATTCTTTTTTAGGTGAAATGTAACGTTTTCTTTTGAAATCTTGGAAAAGACCCATTTTCTGTTGAAAATGAGAGGACGAGATTGGTAGATGGAGAAGTGAGAGGAGAATGAAGTCTGAAGATGCAGGTGAGTGGGTGAAAGGGTCATAAAGATTTTAGGATTCGGCCCCAACTTTTCGACAGAGGGAGAGAGATTGTGATTAGGAGCAGACGCGATTCTGAGAGTAGTAAGAAGAAGTAAGATAGGAGGAGGATGAGAGGAGAACAATATAGAATTAAATAGATAAATAAAATAAAGAAGAATAAGGATTAAATAGGGAAAGAGTAAAGGAAGAAGCAGAACGAGGAGGTTTAACAGAACTTGAAGTCAGCGCAGCAGCTGCATCAGCAGCAGGAGCAAGGAAGCAGGAAGAGGAGGAGCTGCACCAATAGCAGGAGCAAGGAAGCAGGAGGAGCAGCAGCACCACCAGCAGGGGCAAGGAAGCAGGAGGAGGAGCTGCACCAGCAGCAGGAGCAAGGAAGCAGGAGGAGGAGAGGAGCTGCACCAGCAGCAGGAGCAAGGAAGCAGCAGGAGGAGGAGGAGGAGGAGAGGAGATGCACCAACAGCAGGATCAAGGAAGCAGGAGGAGGAGGAGGAGCTGCACCATCAGCAGGAGCAAGGAAGCAGGAGGAGCTGCACCAGCAGCAGGAGGGGGAGCAGGGGAGTGTAAGGAAGCAGCTGGAGGAGGCGTAGCAGGAGGTGTGGGGAGAGTGATGTATAATATGTCAAGAGGAGTACAGGCCGGATCACGATACTCTCTGTCCACTATCATCCCGAGGGGATTACTGCGGGAACACAGGACGTAGGGATAAGAGCCTCGTTGGACGTAGAATCACTATTTACCAACGTACCTGTGGATGAAACAATCGGGATGATAGCGGACAGAGTGTATCGTGATCCGGCCTGTACTCCTCTTGACATACCAGAAAATATTCTAAGGAAACTACTCCAAGTTTGTATTAAAGAGGCACCCTTCTTGAGTCCGGATGGGCACATGTATAAGCAAGTAGATGGGGTCGCCATGTGTTCTCCCCTAGGTGTCCTGTTTGCTAACTTCTACATGGGTACCATCGAACAGAAGGTCTTAGTCGATATGAACTTGAAACCGGCCATATACAGCAGGTATGTTGAAGACATTTTTACACAGGTACCTGATGTCAGACATCTGCAGGAGCTGAAAGAGGCATTTGAGCGGAATTCTGCGTTGCGTTTCACTTACGAGGTGGAGAAGGATGGAAAGCTGCCCTTTCTAGATGTAACAGTCATGGAAAGGAGCGGAGGTTTCCACACTGCAGTCTACACTAAGGAAACAAACATAGGAATGTGCCTCAATGCCAACAGTGACTGCCCAGACAGGTACAAGAGGAGGGTTGTTAACGCGTATGTCGATTGTGCTCTCAGCCACAGCTCAGGATGGAAGGAAGTCGATGAAGAACTCTGTAGGGTAAGGCAGGTCCTAGTCAACAACGGCTTCTCCAATGGTTTCGTTGAAGACATCATAAGAAGGAAGGTGAAACGCCATGCAACCTCTGAAGAGACAACTAACACAACACCTTTATCCCCTATTAGACTATTTTACAGGAACTTCTTTTCCACAGCTCATAAAACGGAGGAAAGGGTCCTGAAAGATATTGTTGATAGGAAAGTTATTCCTACAGATAAAAATCAGAAGATACAATTGACGATTTACTATAAACCAAAAAAACGGCCTACCTACTCATGAGAAACTCTCCAGATACAAAGCAGAATGCTGTAAAAGAGACCAACGTCGTATATCCCTTCAAATGCCCACTTGGGGACTGTAAGCCTCAAAGAACTCAGTATATAGGCAAGATATACATCTTGCCTATACATCTCTTTCCAGGCGATTAACGATGCATAAACAACAGGGCTCCATTAAGGAACATATAATCTCTTCCCACAACCAGACCATCACCAGAGAAATCTTAACAAACAACACAGAAATCATCGATAGATACAGCGATAGCAGGCGGCTTGACATCTGCGAGGCACTACACATCAAGAAGTCAACACCAGCAATCAACATCCAATTAATGCACAACTATATTCTACCCACTTCAAGACTCTGCACCAATATAGAAGCATCAAGAAATATGGGCCAATAGGCCTTTTGCAGTTACTTCCATTCTTCCCTTTAATTTACCCCATATTATACCCATTGTTTCGTGTTCTGTCTCGTGTTGAAAGTTTGTTTTCACCTCATCCAAAACTGTTGTAACATGTCACCTCACCCAAATGCAGGTATAAAATGAAAGCCGTTTAAATTATAGCATAGTAGAACTCTGTTTAGTGTTTGCAGGTTATAGTTGTGTGTGTGTACACTAAAGTCTTTGAAAATATAATAAGTTATTATGAAATGCGTTCAAGTGTCGCATCAGACTAAAAATAAAAATGAATTTTGGAGAATTGATTTTTCAATTACCATCGACAGTGAAAAGAAACAAAAAATATTGAGAAAATTCGTGTTAGAATTATTAATCGTACTTTTTCGGTCATATTTAATATAATATATATATATATATATCTATTATATATATATATATATATATATATATTATATATATATATATATATATTATATATATATTATATATATATTATATATAACCTTTAAAAACACATAAAGCATAAAAACCACATAAAAGTACCCCCTATGGCTGGAAGAAGAGGGACCCATAGCCTCGGAGGAAACCACACATAACGCTTGGAGGGAATGTAGGTCCCCTCCAATACAGTTTCTGTGTGCTTTTCNTCTCTCAAATCCCATTTCACAGAAAACAGACTAAATTCTGTAAACTCTCTACACAGCAGTCACAGACTCCTGGCTAGTCTTAAACAATGGTCCTTAGCATAAGCTTTCATCGAACACCACACAAGTGCATGTAGTTTGAAAAACTTCTTTTCTAGAGTGCACCCTACACTCTAGCCTAATCTAGAAAACTAGAAAAACTAACTGAGGGAATTTCCATTCCCACACAGTGGTCAGCGGGAGAAAGTTTGTCTCGATTAACTGTCAGGATCTTGTGCTCGTGCCTGTTACTGTAGAGTCCTTCAGAACGGTCCAAAGGCCTTTCAGAACGGTCCATAGGCCTGTCAGACGGTCCATAGGCCTGTCAGACGGTCCATAGGCCTGTCAGACGGTCCATAGGCCTGTCAGACGGTCTAGGCCTTCAGACGGTCCATGGCCTGTCAGACGGTCCATAGGCCTGTCAAACGGTCCATAGGCCTGGCAGAACGGTAAATCGAATGTTTCTAAAGATTAAATGATGACGAGTGTAAGTGGACGTCATACTGATTGGTTCCTGCACTAGATTTGAGTCAACTCTAATATTTATCAAAACTTCTTCGTCATAACAGATTCTCAGGAATCCCACTCAATCCGAAGTTCAATTCTTCATTCACAATTCGTTTGTAACTCATTCTATTTATGTATCAACGATCATATTTATTCTGCTAGTCGTCACTGTCGTGTCACGAGTACTGATGGTGGGGTCTTGGAAGAGTCGTCACTGTCGTGTCACGAGTACTGACGGTGGGGGTCTTGGAAGAGAGTCTGAGAATGCAGTGTGTTAGGTTGATGCACTCACACAAACTACCTCCTCCACCTGCAGTGTCTTAGGTTGATGCACTCACACAACTACCTCCTCCACCTGCAGTGTCTTAGGTTGTTGCACTCACACAAACTACCTCCTCCACCTGCAGTGTCTTAGGTTGTTGCACCCTACAAACTACCTCCTCTCCACAGGGCTAGTCCTGCTTGTCTTAAGGCCGGCAGAGAGCGAGCTCCCTCAAGCATCATCACCACAACACCCTCATCAGGATTAAATCCCGCAACACCACTCCACCCAGCGCCGCCCCTACTGACTCTTTCTTCAGTCGTAGCGGTGTGGGCCACCAGCTGTGGGGCCACCAGCTGTGGCCCCACCCGCTGCGGGGCACCATTGTGGGCCACCAGCTGTGGGGCCACCAGCTGTGGACCACCAGCTGTGGGGCCACCAGCTGTGGGGCCACCAGCTGTGGGGCCACCAGCTGTGGGGCCACCAGCTGTGGGGCCACCAGCTGTGGGGCCACCAGCTGTGGGGCCACCTTTTGGGGCCACCAGCTGTGGGGCCACCAGCTGTGGGGCCACCAGCTGTGGGGCCACCAAGGAGGACAAGGACTCCACAAGTCGTCGGGTCATCACCTGCTGATGATGGTCTCTTCCCTCAAGTAACAGCTCAAAAATATACTGCCCGGCATACACACACCTCGTATCATAAACATACCCCGTATCATACACACACTCCTTATCATACACAAACCCCATATCTTACGCACACTCCGTATCATAAACACACCCATAATCAAACATATAGCTCGTATCATACACACACTCCGTATCATAACACTCCCCATATCATACACGCACTCTGTATAATACACACACTCCGTATCATACACATACCCCGTATCATACACAAACCCAGAACCATACATATAGTTCATATCACTCATACACTCAGCATCATACACACACTCTGTATCATACACACACTTCAAACATACACACACTCCATATCATACACCCACTCCGTATCATACACACACTCCGTATCATACACACACTCCGTATCATACACCACTCCGTATCATACCACACTCCGTATCATACACACCCATATCATACACACACTCCGTATCATACACACACTCCGTATCATACACACACTCCGTATCATACACCACTCCGTATCATACACACACTCCGTATCATACACACACTCTGTATCATACACACACTTCAAATCATACCACACTCCATATCATACACACACTCCGTATCATACACACACTCCGTATCATACACACACCCCGTATCATACACACACTCCGTATCATACACACACTCTGTATCATACCACACTCCGTATCATACACACACTCCATATCATACACACACTCCGTATCATACACACACTCCGTATCATACACACACTCCGTATCATACACACACTCCGCATCATACACACACTCCACATGTCTATTACAACCCACATAAACATACAACTCACATGACACATACAACTTGCATGACACATACAAACCGGATGACACACACAACCCAAAAAAGACATATGGATTACGTCATACTGGTAAGCAACCATATCATGCACTCAATCCTTATCATACATACCAGTACGAAGATCATGTATACAATAATACACATGATAGTTACAGACCAAATCATCCATACAAACTACCACATGATCTATACAATCACCCACATGATCCATACAATCACCCACATGATCCATACAATCACCCACATGATCCATACAAATACCCACATGGTACATACAATCATTCTACAAACCCCACATCCCATACATCACCCACATGACCTACAATCACACACATTATCCATACATCACCCGCATGATCCATACAATACCCACATGATCCATACAATCACCCACATGATCCATACAATCACCGCATGTCCATACAAACTAACACCTATGATCCATACAATCACCCACATGATCCATACAATCACCCACATGATCCATACAATCACCACATGATAAATACAATCACCCATATGATCCATACAAATACCCACATGATCCATACAATCACCCACAAGATCCATACAAACTACCATATGATCATACAATCACACACATGATCCACAATCACACACATGGTCCATACAATCACCCCCAAGATCCATACAAACTACCACATGATCCATACAATCACCCACATGATCCATACAATCACCCGCATGATCCATACAATACCATATGATCCATACAATCACCCACATGATCCATACAATCATCCACATGATAATACAATCACCCCTAATGACCATACAAATACCCACACATACAATCACCCACAAGATCCATACAACTACCAATGATCCATACAATCACACCACACATGGTCCATACAATCCCCTCCTGATCCATACAATCATTGCCATGCAGTATAACGCACCACAACATGATGAAGATCGTCAGCAAATATCACACTCTCATGAAAACATTATAATACTTACGATATAGTGAACATGTATATCAATATACGAATAATCATTCCACCACCACATGGCACCCACCACCTGACGATATATACAATCTTCCGCATGATTCATACACTCTGATGATATACAGAAGCATCCCAATAGACATCCATATAACATATACAATCCACATGACATATATAAACCTTCAATGACATATATAAACCTCAGATGACACATACAAACATCCAAATGACACATACAAACATCCACATGACACATACAAACATCCACAAGACTCATACAAACATCCACATGACTCATACAAACATCCACATGACACATACAAACATCCACAAGACTCATACAAACATCCACATGACACATACAAACATCCACATGACACATACAAACATCCACATGACACATACAAACATCCACATGACTCATACAAACATCCACATGACTCATACAAACATCCACATGACTCATACAAACATCCACATGACACATACAAACATCCACATGACACATACAAACATCCACATGACACATACAAACATCCACATGACACATACAAACATCCACATGACACATACAAACATCCACATAACTCATACAAACATCCACATGACATACAACATCCACATGACACATACAAACATCCACATGACACATACAAACTCCACATGACACATACAAACATCCACATGACACATACAAACATCCACATGACACATACAAACATCCACATGACACATACAAACATCCACATGACACATACAAACATCCACATGACACATACAAACATCCACATGACACAAACAAATATCCACATGACACATACAAACATCCACATGACACATACAAACATCCACATGACACAACAAATATCCACATGACACATACAAACATCCACATGACACAAACAAACATCCACATGACACATACAACATCCACATGACTCATACAAACATCCACATGACACATACAAACATCCACATGACACATACAAACATCCACATGACACCATACAAACATCCACATGACACATACAAACATCCACATGACACATACAAACATCCACATGACACATACAACATCCACATGACACATACAAACATCACATGACACATACAAACATCCACATGACACATACAAACATCCACATGACACATACAAACATCCACCTGAAGCATAAAAACAAAAACTATAATTTTGCTTATTTAGTTCCCAAAAACAAAAATCGTTTTCTCACCATCTATATCAGAGGAACATCAGTGTGTTTCATTTATATTGTCATCATCTTCCTGGGACAACAGTGTGTACATCTACACTGTCATCTCTTCCTGGGACAACAGTGTGTACATCTACACTGTCATCCTCTTCCTGGACATCAGTGTGTACATCTACACTGTGCTCAACTTCCTGGGACAACAGTGTGTACATCTACACTGTCATAATCTTCCTGGGACAACAGTGTGTACATCTACACTGTCATCATCTTCCTGGGACAACAGTGTGTACATCTACACTGTCATCATCTTCCTTCCTGGTACACAGTGTGTACATCTACACTGTCATCATCTTCCTGGGACAACAGTGTGTACATCTACACTGTCATCATCTTCCTGGTACAACAGTGTGTTCATCTACACTGTCATAATCTTCCTGGGACAACATGTGTACATCTACACTGTCATCATCTTCCTGGGACAACAGTGTGTACATCTACACTGTCATCATCTTCCTGGACAACAGTGTGTACATCTACACTGTCATCGTCTTCCTGGGACAACAGTGTGTACATCTACACTGTCATCAACTTCCTGGGGAAACAGTGTGTACATCTACACTGTCATCATCTTCCTGGGACAACAGTGTGTACATCTACACTGTCATCATCTTTCTGGGACAACAGTGTGTACATCTACACTGTCATCATCTTCCTGGGACAACAGTGTGTACATCTACACTGTCATAATCTTCCTGGGACAACAGTGTGTACATCTACACTGTCATCATCTTCCTGGGACAACAGTGTGTACATCTACACTGTCATAATCTTCCTGGGGCAACAGTGTGTACATCTACACTGTCATCATCTTCCTGGGACAACAGTGTGTACATTGTACACAACAGTGTGTACACGTCTAGGGAGCCGGTCGGCCGAGCGGGACAGCACGCGGGACTTGTGATCCTGTGGTCCTGGGTTCGATCCCAGGCGCCGGCGAGAAACAATGGGCAGAGTTTCTTTCACCCTATGCCCCTGTTACCTAGCAGTATATAGGTACCTGGGTGTTAGTCAGCTGTCACGGGCTGCTTCCTGGGGGTGGAGGCCTGGTCGAGGACCGGGCCGCGGGGACACTAAAAAGCCCCGAAATCATCTCAAGATAACTCAAGATAACATCTAGACTGTGATCAACTTCCTGGGACAACAGTGTGTACATCTACACTGCCATCATCTTATTTTTATAATTGAGTAAATCCTTAGGAGCCATGATGAGGAATCGAACCTGTGCGCTAGATGTTCCCAGGCACACGCACTAGACCACTAGGGCACGACATGGTCAAAAGGATTGCAACCTGGAATCCAACTGCAGCCTTGAGTACTCCTGAGGCTTCCCCTGAAGCCGACCTAGATTTTCATACCTCCCCCCCGCCTCCCTCATGGGCACTTTGGCACTGTCGTGTATGTCTTTGTCACCGTGTAATGGTCTAGTTGTTAGAACATGTGCCCGGGAACACTCAGGTTCGAACCCTCTTCACGGCTCCTACGGATTATCTCATTGATGCATTACGATAGTGTGATTAATCTCTTTGTTTATTATTATTATTATTATATTATTATTATTATTATTATATTATTATTATTATTATAATTTATTATTATTATTAATATTATTATTATTATTTTCTCCTACATCTTTACAATATTTATATATATCATTTATACATATATATTGTACATTGTGCAATTGTAGATGTCAGTGGAAAGGTCATGTGTTAATTATACACTGAATATTTCTATTTGTAATAGAAAACAAGCTTAGATTATAAATGGTTCAGTTGCTAATTGGTTTAATATTTATTTGGTTCTATTTTTAGTTGGTTGAGTGTCTAATTGGTTGAGTATGTATTGGATAAGTGTGTAGTGGTTGAGTGTGTGTGGTTAAGTGTGAAGTTGGTTGAGTGTGTAGTAGGTAAGTCTCGAGTGGGTTCTTACCATGTGGTGAACAGTGGTTTTACAGGTATTGACTGCTGCAAACCCTGTGTGTTCGCTCAATATTTTATGCACAGAAATACACAATATTTCTATCACCCTTGAATATTTCTATCTGTATGTTATGCACTTCAATCACCCCCTGAATATGATCTATCAATTATGCACTTCTATCACTCCCTGAATATGATCTATCTATTAAGCACTTCTATCACCTCTGAATATGATTGTCTCTTATGTATCGTAAATAAATTTTATATATGATGGATTACTTAAGTGTATTTAATGTCCAGTATAATGCAAGTGTCTATAGTCATAAGACTAGAATCAACATCTTGTGGACTAAGGAATTTCTTCAGATGGATAGACTTTTTTCAGTCCTTATATTTCAAAAGAAACAATATTTGCAAATAGTTAAGAAACACCAAACAATTGCAGATGCACAGATCTCATAATGAAACCAGAAACCCCAACGTAAATCAATCAACATTAAAAAACTTGAGGGAACATGAATAGTAAACAAGTACTTGCGACGTATAAGACATATTATTAGGGAAGGCTGGGGATTGGGGGTTGTTATACAATGAAACTTTGTTATTTGATTCGACGTTATACTTGCTTACCGTCGAACTGAGACCCCAACCACTCCCTGACAGAACAAACAGCCGACCTCAATAGACACACTTCCGCTTCCGTCGATCGACCAGCAATGGACACTGGAGTGCTTGCAGTTATTTGAGGGATCACCCTGGTAAGTCGTCTGGTTCTGGGAGAGGGGTTCAGCGTCACCTCTATTTCGGGGGTACGATTCATATTGCTTAGTTGTCATGAGTACACACCTGCTCTTAATCTGCTTTGACTCTCGGGCACTCTCCTAACTGTGGGATGATCTCTCAACCCCCCTTAGTTAGTTATAGTCCACTATTACCCAAGTTATAGCCGTATCTTTCTCTCTCTCTCTCTCTCTCTCTAGCCAGAAAGCCTCACCAGGAAAAGAGCAAAAGCCAGCTAACGAATATAACATTTAATACATAAGTACATACACAATATACATACAGGAATAGTTAAAAAACACAATGCAACCTCTTAGGCTGCTTCCAACTGTAACACTCTAATATCACCTTATCTATGAAACCTATAACTGTATCAGGCTGCTGCTTAAACTTCAGCCTACAACCTTCTGCTCCCTTCACTGCTTTAGGCTGCAATACATGCCACATAAAATATTCACATATTTAATACTCTACAAAAAGCATTAATCTCTCACCTTGCACTGCGCCTTTCATGCCAAAACGCAATCAAGCACTTCCTAAACAACAACGTTTCCGTAAGATTCTCTGTTCCATTACGTGAGGTCCCCTAGTACAATCATCAATCTAGGTGCTCAAAATATTACGCAAGGTACTCCTGCAGTTCCTCCAATCAGCTGCACATGAAGTCCTCCTTGAATGTCAGTGAAGCTCCTCCACTGGCTTCACACAAGATCCAAGATACGTGTAGATCCTACAGGCCTTGAAGTTTCACTATGTCACTGGAGNGTTTCGGAGGGTCTGCTACGGCGGTACTTCGGCCGTTTTGGCGCGGTGGTTAGTGTACGGGTGAACGTGGTCACTTCCAGCCCCCTAAAGGTGTGAGGACGAACATTCGTACCCTGGGCATGAGGCTCCGGGAGGATATTCCGTCCTCTGTGCGTCTGATGGGGTACACAGTTCGCGTGTTTTCCCGCCAGCCTCGGACATGTTATCGTTGTGGGCTGTTGGGCCATCAGGCTGCTGATTGTTCTGCGCCAGCATTGCTCCCGTGAACCTATTCAGTGAGGAGGATTTTCCTCCGCTCCTGTGGAGGAGGTTTCTGTGGATATGGACGCCTCTCCAGCCGCGGATGTGCCCCCTGTGTCGCCTGATGCGCCCTCTGTGGTGGTGGCTTCTCCTCCGGAGGTTGTGTCATCGCCTGGTGATCGTCCTGCTCGCCTAGTGTCTCTGGAGTTCTTCAGTCTACGACTCCCCCGTCTTCCTCTGCTGCATCTGACCCTGTCCCTGCACCCTCGACGTCTGTTCCGGCTGTGCTGGGTGATGGGGTGGATCCGGCGCTTCCTTCTGTGTCTGGCCTGGTACCCATGTGGTGGAGGATGCTGCAGTATTGCGGCGTGCGTCGTTCGCCCGGCTTGTGTTGAGCGTGTGTCTGAGTCGGCCTCCGGATCTGATGATCTGCGGCCCGAGCCTAAGCGTTCCCGGCGTTCGTCGCTGCATGGGTAGACGTTGGTGATTTCGACGCTTGTGAGTCTGCCGGCGACGGAGGGGTGGCTACAGTTGCGTTGCGTACTACGGTGACGGCGGAGGTGCATTTGCCAGAGGATGCATGTGCCGGTATTTCGGCTCCACTTCGATCTCGTGTCTGCGGTTCCTGCTTCGGGAGCATCGCCTGCCTCGGATGGCTCCGGTTCTTCGGGGGGTGGTGCCCCCTGCTGAAGTCCGTGGTGAGCGGGGTGGCCTGGTGATGCTGTTGAAAAAGACTGCTCGCTCTGGTGATTCTGTGAATCCTGCATCGGTCCCGTTCATCGTCTGCGGTTTCGACGCTCTTCCATCTACGACATCTCTTCAGTGTCCCCTGCGATCTCGGTGGAGGTCTTGCCTTCTCGTCGCTTGTCCCCTGCTCCTGTGCTTCCGGCGGCGCGGCCGTCTCGACAGCCCTCGTACGCTTCATCGGTATCATCTGCTACGTCAGGGGCGTGGCGCGCGCTCCCAAGCCTCGTTATGCGACTTTGCTTTTGAACTTCGGGACTGGCCGCTTCCGCCTGATCTGGAGATTCCAGAGTTTATGCCGGGCCCGCGGGCGCTGGGGGGTCGTCCCCCCACCATCCAGGAGTATATGATTTGGGAGGCCTATAAAGCAAAATATCCTTGGGAGAAGTTCCCTGATAAGTATCTTCCTGTGGAGGTAATTCCGCAAGACCAATGATTCCTGTCTGTACTGTGGGTGTGTAGAGTGCATGTGGTGTGTCCATGTGTACGTGTGTGTGTATTTGATTGTGTTTGGCGTGTTATTTATAATGTTTGTGGTTTGTGTGTATGTTTGTGTGGTGCTGAGTGCCCTTCAGGCTGTTGGTGGCTCGGTCTGGGTGTATGCTTTGTCATGGTTTACCAGTTTGTTGTATACTTGTATTCCTTTCTTATTATTCTTGTTATTATTGTTCTTTTTACGTTTTATGTTGGTGCCTCTCCGTGTGTGTTTGCGGTGCTGGTAGCTTGTTCTGTTTATTAAATGTTTTGGAATCGTTTCTGTGTTGTTTTCCGCTATGTGTGGCTTTATTGTTGTCATTTTGTTGTATTATTGTTGTATTTGTTCTGTAATTGTTGTAATTTGTTTGTAATTATTGTTATTGTGTGATCGGCCTTCCGGCCGGCGTTTTTTGTGTTTATGTCCTTTATGTTTTTGCACGTTGTGCTTTATTGTTCTGATGTTTGCGTTTGTATTGTTTTATTGTACTTATAAGCATGCTTGCATGTAAAAAATATAAATAAAAAAAAAAAAAGTCGATCCATAAAGTGTTCATCAAGGAATACTGCAGCAACTCACACACCAGCGAAATCTCTGGGTACCCAGCCCGGCGGAAAATTCGAATCCCACAGACTGAGCCCGCAGTATTGGTGGGAGGGGGACCCCCATCGTGAACGCCACGTCAACACAGGCAGGCAGAGACAAACTGCCCCCAACCGGCCAAATTGGTAAACACCACAACAGCCGGAGCGCCAAGGCAAACGTCCGTCCCCTACCGAAGCTAGGGCCAGACTCCATGAAAGCCATATGGTATATTCATTTTCCGTCTCTGATGTCTATTAGGTACATCACACTGTACTTCATAGGAAGCAGAAACTGCATAGTGATCACTAACCAAGTGATTTACCAACGAACATTCCATCTATCTTGCACAAGGTTTCTACCCATTACATAATCAAGTCTGTCTGCCAATAAAGGTGTTTGGGTATTCGTTGTATACACGGTAAATCTATTGTGATAAACATATTTTATAAATTTGCATCTATTATCGTTGTTAGTAATGTCTCCCAGAGTAATATGTCTAGCATTAAAACCTCCTATGTATATTGTCCCATGATTGTCAAGATCTGGGAGCAATGTTACATTGAGCTTCTGGCTTCTGGCATATACGCTGAGGAATGAGAAGTGGCCTGCTGCAGTTTGTACATGAAAGTGATGGTACTGTGTGTGTGTACATTGTGTGACGTGTTCACAAGAATGTGCGGTATATCACTTCTGATGTATGTTAATAAGCCTGTGGCGCTACTGTTAGTATAGGATGCATGCCCTCTGATCTTTGGTGGGGGTTTTGTTTATCATATTGGGCGTGTAGGGCTCCTGTATGAGTGTGCTGGAGCAGTTTGTGTGTTGAAGCAGTGAGTGTGCAGGTGCAAAGAGTGTGTTGGAGCAGTTGGTGTGCTGGAGCAGAGAGTGTCTAAACGAGTGTGAATCAGTTCGGTGCAGCTGTGCCTTGATCTGAACTAGTATCCAGCGCTTAGTTGAAGATATAATATCTCTAAGCAGTGGTTGTGAGAATTTTTTCTACGCCTACCTCCCTTAGGAGGTGGACCTTAAGCATAAAGAACTGTACACTTCACATATTTCTACTCTAGCATGAGACCAATAGAAAATGAAAAGCGGGAGCAAACCGCCAGGCTTCCACCACAAGGGTGAAAACCTGTCCACTTAGGTCGCTGGTTCCTCCTAGTTAAAACGGACGTTAAAACCAATAAAGGGTAACCGACGGGTTCTCACAATCAAATATTTGTAATTGATGTGGTGCTATGAATTGGAATTCAAATTTCCCAAGAACAGCCGTCATTTGAAAAAAAGATCACATTGCAACAATCGTATAGAGCAGAACATGAGTGGAAAAGAATGGTTGAAGGGTTGACATCATGGACCGTTTTCTATAACAAAATAATTTATTTACATGGGACTAAACTACTACAACATCGAGCTTACGTTACGTTAATGTCCATCACGTGACACTATAACGACAGCTAAATAGCAACAACTCTGGTCCATTGCTGTGCGGCTGCATACTGAACTAACCTGAACACAAGTGTGCCCACTAACGACGCAATATTGCAAACAAATAATTCACAAGCCTACTTTACACCACAGTCAGTGATTCGTTACGTTAATGTCTATCCAGTGGCACTTGCAACACAGCTATTCAACAGCTCCTCGAGAAATGACAGCAGTCTTCATCTTGCTGACACTTCGGGCTGACTAAATGAACTTACTGAACAATGATGCCCACTGGTGACGCAAGCTTGCAATCAATATTGTCACGGCTTCACGGTGAACAGATACTATAATCACAATCTTACGGGTCCTCCAACCCTCCAGGCGAGATACCCACGTAACTAGGCGGGTGGTCTAACACTGACTACCCCCTATCACAACCTAATGTGAACACTCTTTGCAACTCCCTGCAAGAAGTTGCAACTGTAAACAGTAAACAAAGCCGGGCAAGGTGTGATTCTGAGACACTTCTCCAGTAATCCCCAAGTTACTTTTACTCCCGTCACCAAACGATAAACAAAAGAAACTGCCTTAATCAATTACAAAATTGATTATGTGATTAATTACGTTAATTGACTGTCTACAGCAGTCAGCAACAAAGTACTTTACGTTAATCACAAACACTTGTCTCTCTTAACATAAGTCATCTTCACACACAGAGATCACACTAACGTGATGGATTTGTTTATAAGTCATCTTGTTAACAATAACTCAAAGTCTATTAAATTACATCACACTTGACTCCTTTCAAGTATTCAGTGAGTAATTCCTAATTAATGTCAAACGGAAAACTAATTAAATCCTAGTCAAGTTATGTTAACTAAGCCTACCACTATCTTGGTAGCTTCTCAACAGTCTATGTCAAACTTTTACTTTAATGAGCGTTAATTACTCTAATTAACCCCGAGCAATAAATTAAGTGTCACCAAGACCGATAATTAATTATACATAAATACGTCTCACTCCGCACTGCTTAAGCAGGTCTCATCAAACACTGTGAATTCATGGACGAGGTGTTAATTACCTCACTAATTACCATGAGTGCATCTTAATCCACTGTCACAAGACAGGATATGATTAATATAACGAGTTATGCTAGCTCCTTGACCTCACTTTACCGAGTCATCAAGAGCTTTGACATTAATTACTCCACTAATTATCATGAGCTACTAATTCCTATACACCAGAAAGGTAATTAGTCTCGAGCAAATTACGTTAACACAAATACTTTCAGACTCTGACAGTTCCTTCCCACTATGTGAATTCATGATGAGAATGCTAATTACACAATTAGCTAGAGTAGTCAATAAGTTTTATTTTTTATTTTTATATAAATAAACAAACAGTATACAAAACACAGAGGCACAAATCGTGCAAAAATACATCACAACAATACTAACAGAACAACAAGACAATGGTAGCAACGGTAAACAAAATCGTACAATAAGAACAAATACAAAATAGAAATAAAACACAGTAACCGCAAAACATAATACAGAACACAAAAACAACAAAAAAACCTGTACATTGCAAGGAACAGTACACAATAACAAAAATTGTACAACAACAAACAATAACAGGAACAAGCCAAACAATAGTATTAACAGGTAGTAGTAACATGATAACAGGACAATAACAAACACATAACAGGAACCGCAAAACAAACAAGCGGTGAGCAAAGTAAAAACACATCGAATCAAAGGGCTAAATTAGTACAGAGAAATAATTGCCAAAACATTACACAAAAACCATTGGCCAAACAATACAAATCCACTTAGCAACACAGAACACGGCAAAGAAAAGCACATGAAAAGATAACAATTAACACACCTGGAGCTAAAATACTTAAAACAGACACAGTCGTGGACAGAGACCCACGTGCACAAAATCACACCAACCACACACACAGAAGAACACACACAAAAAATAGGATCATACACTCGCCACAAAGGAATACTATATACACTAAATGAGGAAAAATTATGTACACACACACTAAACACACCCTAAATAACAAAACAAACACACTCATACCTACCCACACCACAACCGCACACCACACAGCATCCAAGCACACAACATAATGGGTCACAGGCCAAAGCGAAACACGGTCACAAAATAAACAGCAGAAACAGTACAGCAGAAAAAAACCCAGGCCCACGCAGGAGCCAAAACCCCCCAAAAAACACACACCCATACTCATACGGACATAACACAAACACACAGGAGCATCCAAAATGACGGACACACGATACAAAACAGGAAACCCCCAAACAGCACCTAACAGGCACACGCAGGAGCCAGGAATAAACACCTACGCATACACAAACGCAGGCACAAACACAGCCAGACATACACACCCAGGCATAAATACAGAAGTACAGAAACAGCCAAGCATACAGTAAATGGTCACAGGCCAAACTGACACACGGCCACAAAATGAACAGCACATCAGAAAAAAGAGCAAACACACAGGAAATCAGGGTACATACTTGCCCGGAAACCGGGCCCGCAGGAACCGTACATTGAATGCCTCCCAGAGCACCCACCGCCAAGGGTCGTGAACACCCACCGGGGACTCCATAACATCCGGCACCGGGGCAACAAACACCCGCAAGCATGGGACCCAAATGGAAGCACTCACGAGGCGAGTAGTCGCCACACGGCTCGACATGAAGGGAACCTGCCCACCACGAAAGTTCTCTGGCCCGACAGACATCTGTAACTCGGCAATTTCCGTTCAGTGACCCGGCGGCATCACCGACGACGGCAACACGTCCCCCAGGTCCCCAACACATATCCTCACAGGAGGGGGCCGGACAGAGGACACCACCACCGGGGCACCAGCGGCCACGGGCACACCACCAGACGACTGCAGGGAACCAGGGCGGCGCCCATCCTTCCTTAATGTCACAACCAGGCCACGCCCAGCACCAGCAATCACACCATCCCTGGGAGCGGGAGCCACCACCTCCCACTGCGGAGAGTCCCCAGGCGGAGAAGCACCGGAAGGCACCCCCGAGACTCGGGCACCAGCATCTGCAGGCACATGAACCTCCGCCACCACCAACTGTGGAGACAGCGACACATCCGGTTCCACACCGTCAACTCCCAAGGATCCACAGTCACCGAATTCCCCAACATCGGCCCAGGCAGACGACGAACGCCTGGAACGCTTGGGCTCTGGCCGGAGATCGTCAGAGCCAGAAGCGGACCCAGAAACACGGGTCCCAGCAGCCGGACGAACCGACGCCCGACGCAGAACGGCAGCAGCCTCCACCACAGGGGGAACCGGCCCACACACAGCAGGAGGCTCCGCAGCCACCCCATCACCCAGCACATCCGGGACCCGAAGCGAGAACACAGGGCCAGTCGCAGCAGCCGAAGACGAGGGAGAAGCCGGCGGCGCGTCACAACAATCACCAGGAAGGCCTTCCGGTGCAGCGGAGACAGCGATAGGAGCACGTAGACCATCAGATGGCACTGCAAGACCCGGAGGAGAGGCCGCAACAACCGGAGAAGAGGCCGCAACAACCGGAGGAGCGACCGGCGATGTATGAGGAGTCGCATCTGCTAACCGAACGCTCACCTCCACATCCCCTGAGACCTCCTCCAGAGGGAGCGGCGGGAAATCCTCATCCTGGAACAAGTTGACCAGAGCAACCAGATCCGCAGTGCATCCGGCAGCCTGATGCCCCAACATGCCACACCGGAAACAAGTACGGGGTTGCCGGGCATAATACACCCGCACGTAGTACCCTAAAAGTCGGACAGAGGATGGAATGTCCGACCTCAGGCGCAACCCGAAGGTACGAATGTTCGTTCTCACTCCCGCATATTTTCCTGAAGAGAGCTTTTGCATCCTCACACTGGCGACGGAGCCAAATCTCGGGAAGAAACGCCGGAGAAGGGACTCAGGGAATTCCATGGGGGCCCCATGAACGCTCACATACGTCACGGCACCACTCCGATCAGAGATGTCCACAGAACCAGCGCCATCCAACAACGTCAAGGTACGGCCCTCGTACCGCCGGAGAAAACCATGGTACGCCTCCTCACCCACAAACTTGATGATCACCCGGCGAGCAGTCACCAGCTCCACCCCGTAGACCTCCTCGACTGGGACATGTAGCACGTCACACATGACCTGCTCAACGAGAGGATACCCTGCACGACAGGTAAACTCATTAAGTAATGTGCAACCCCTAATAAAGTTAATACCCCTTAATTAACTCTCACTGAATCCTTAAGTCCTCAACACAACTTAAAGAAGCACAAAGTAATCCAGGTAACATAGGTCACACATATATGCACAACCCCACACACGGTTTGAGCTCTCTGCAACACTGTAATTACTGTACCCTCACAGTAATGACACACAGTTTGGCAACAACAAAGTATACCTATATTACTGTCCCCTCTAATCTTGCAACAGTTGCAAGGGACTACTGTGTGCAATCACTTCTTCAGCAAAATAATTTACGTTAATATACGTAATTTACAAAAGGTTAATTTACGTTACACCAGCTATCGCTACTACCATGCCTCAAACCACGACACTACCAACTCACACTCACACCCCAACCACTACCACACACTACCACGCCTCACACCACGCTCACACCAGGCCACTGCAGCTGGCACTAATTCTCTTAATTAGGCAGATTAACCAATCAATTGCTTGCTCTCTCATCAAGTACTGTGAATTCCCCTGAATAATGAAAGGGACCTCTTTAAATCATCAACACAGTTCCGAGGGCAGTAATATAATTTATACCAAACAACATAATGATGCCGACAGCATACCTCACATGCTAATGACATCATTAGGCAATCAGTCAATAATCACATTTACTGACTCACCACACAACACCATATATATATACATGCAAATGAAACACATGGAAATGGTACACACACTAATCAATGATCAATAATCAAATAGCGACCAATCATGCATCATAAAATTACATATATATAAATTATAAATCACTAGAGATAATTGTACAAAATTATACAGACCTCAGGGTGTCCACTGACAACCCTACTACACTGGCCTGCCTACCTCTGCAATGATAATTAACATGCGGCAACATGGCATTAATCTTGACTCTGAACGATATATATTGAATCGACAGATCAACGATCACTTATATGGTAAATCTCTACACTGACCGGTTTACATATTCGAGTCAGTCTACACACAAAATATATCTATATACATCTACATGTGTGGTTCTGTGTGTAACATACACCTTCACAGACATTCACCTTGACATCAGTACAGACAACTGTCTCTCAGCTACTTCCCTCGCCTGGCAGGCGCTATGGGACAACACAGCTGGTACCGGAATTAACATCAGTCTTGAGACACAGTAACATTACAAATAATGTGTACTCACGATTACCACTCTCTTTCATTCACCCGGTCACAGCCTCACTTGCAGAAGAACACCTAGCTCGCTCCAACGTGCGTCGACTAAATGTGGCCCTAGGGTGTGACCAGGGCATGTGGCCAAGCCAGGCCCAAGGAGGTGGCCAAGACATGTTGCCACCATGTGGCCCTAAGGGGTGGCCACGGAGTAGCGCGAGGCGGTCGCAGTGCCCCACCCAGGATGAGGTGGCGCGCAGTGTGGCCGGTGTGGCCCACAGGCGAGTGGCCAGGGTGTGGCCATTACGTGGCTTCCCGGTGTCTGGCCACGGAGCGGCGCGGTTTAACCGAGACCTCATGCTGGAGTCTCAGGAGTACACAACTGTAGGTGGCAGATTCTCTCACACTCACATCACACCACGAGCATGGCTCGCTCGTACACCGTGTGTGATAATGGCAAGCGACACAACATGGCGAACACGGCAAGGTGGAATTTCAAAGTCCAACAGGGCCTGTAATTTCACCTCAATTACCCTGGTAGGCCCTGCCCTATTCCACCAATTGTCCGTTAACATAGACAGGAAAACACATAACACCAGATATGAGCAACCACATCTGATACACCACGAGGCTTGCCTGGGGCCTCATGAATGAACACTGTCTCTAGAGTTATTATACAGTTCCTTCCTTACTCCTTGGCCCGGAGTAAGGAAGCCAAGGAGTAAGGCCCGGAGAACGCAAAACGGATCCCGACACGATCCACGATGGCAGGATCACCATGCGCGATGAGTAATAAGGATGACACAGGGATTAATGGTGGTGGAGGTGGCAGACACGCCACCCCCACCCGGGGACACCTTGTCTTCTGCTCGCCGGTCCTAGACTGCCTTTTGGTGGGCTAGGGGACACAAAAGAGGCCCGTCTCCCCCCTCCTTGTCTTCACCAATCAGCACAAAGCCAGCACAGCCTATAGTGCCGCAACGATTCACAGCCTTTCGCGCCTAAACATCCCCACGAGGCAGAGGTGCCTAGACGAATCACAGATGCCCTTACCATGAGGCGTCCTGTGACGTCATAAGGAGAGGAAGGTCTAGGTGTGTGACGTCATTAATCACAGGGTGGGGGAGGCGACGTTCACCCCTCTGTCCTCTCCCCCCTTTAAAACCGTTGGCTAGCGTGTTCAAGTACCCTCTCATACCATACTCACTCTCTCAAATCCCATTTCACAGAAAACAGACTAAATTCTGTAACTCTACACAGCAGTCACAGACTCCTGGCTAGTCTTAAACGATGGTCCTTAGCATAAGCTTTCATCGAACACCACACAAGTGCATGTAGTTTGAAAAACGTCTTTTCTAGAGTGCACCCTACACTCTAGCCTAATCTAGAAAACTAGAAAAACTAGCTGAGGGAATTTCCATTCCCACACAGTGGTCAGCGGGAGAATGTTTGTCTCGATTAACTGCCAGGATCTTGTGCTCGTGCCTGTTACTGTAGAGTCCTGTGAGAACAGTCCAAAGGCCTTTCAGAACGGTCCATAAGCCTGTCAGACGGTCCATAGGCCTGTCAGACGGTCCATAGGCCTGTCAGACGGTCCATAGGCCTGGCAGAACGGTAAATCGGACTGTTTCTAAAGATTAAATGATGACGAGTGTAAGTGGACGTCATACTGAGTGGTTCACTGCACTAGTTTTGAGTCAAATCTAATATTTATCAAAACTTCATTCGTCATAACAGATTCTCAGGAATCCCACTCAATCCGAAGTTCAATTCTTCATTCACAAATTCTGTTTGTAACTCATTCTATTTATGTATCAACGATCATATTATTCTGCTAGTCGTCACTGTCGTGTCACGAGTACTGATGGTGGGGGTCTTGGAAGAGTCGTCACTGTCGTGTCACGAGTACTGATGGTGGGGGTCTTGGAAGAGTCGTCACTGTCGTGTCACGAGTACTGACGGTGGGGGTCTTGGAAGAGAGTCTGAGAATGCGGTGTGTTAGGTTGATGCACTCACACAAACTACCTCCTCCACCTGCAGTGTCTTAGGTTGTTGCACTCACACAAACTACCTCCTCCACAGGGCTAGTCCTGCTTGTGTTAAGGCCGGCAGAGAGCGAGCTCCCTCAAGCACCACCCACCACAACACCCTTCATCAGGATTAAATCCCGCAACACCACTCCACCCAGCGCCGCCCCTACTGACTCTTTCTTCAGTCGTAGCGGTGTGGGGCCACCAGCTGTGGGACCACCAGCTGTGGGGCCACCAGCTGTGGGGCCACCAGCTGTGGGGCCACCAGCTTTGGGGCCACCCGCTGTGGGGCCACCAGCTGTGAGGCCACCAGCTGTGGGGCCACCAGCTGTGAGGCCACCAGCTTTGGGGCCACCAGCTGTGGGGCCACCAGCTTTGGGGCCACCCGCTATGGGGCCACCAGCTGTGAGGCCACCAGCTGTGGGGCCACCAGCTGTGAGGCCACCAGCTGTGAGGCCACCAGCTGTGGGCCACAAGCTGTGAGACCACCAGCTGTGGGGCCACCAGCTGTGGGGCCACCAGCTTTGGGGCCACCAGCTGTGGGGCCACCCGCTGCGGGGCCACCAGCTGTGGGGCCACCCGCTGCGGGGCCACCAGCTTTGGGGCCACCCGCTGCGGGGCCACCAGCTGTGGGGCCACCAAGGAGGACAAGGACTCCACAAGTCGTCGGGTCATCACCTGCTGATGATGGTCTCTTCCCTCAAGTAACAGCTCAAAAATATACTGCCCGGCATACACACACCTCGTATCATAAACATACCCCGTATCATACACACACTCCTTATCATACACAAACCCCATATCATACGCACACTCTGTATCATAAACACACATATAATCAAACATATAATTTGTATCATACACACTCCGTATCATAAACACTCCCCATATCATACACGCACTCTGTATAATACAGACACTCCGTATCATACACATACCCCGTATCATACACAAACCCAGAATCATACATATTGTTCATATCACTCATACACTCAGCATCATACACACACTCCATATCATACACACACTCCGTATCATACACACACTCCGTATCATACACACACTCCATATCATACACACACTCCATATCATACACACACTCCGCATCATACACACACTCCGTATCATACACACACTCCATATCATACACACGCTTCGTATCATACACACAATCCGTATCATACACACACTCCGTATCATGCACACACTCCGTATCATACACACACTCCGTATCATACACACACTCCGTATCATACACACACTCCATATCATACACACACTCCGTATCATACACATACTCCGTATCATACACACACTCCATATCATACACACACTCTGTATCATACACACACTCCATATAATACACACACTCCGCATCATACACACTCCGTATCATACACACACTCCGTATCAAACACACACTCAGTATCATCCACACACTCCGTATCATACACACACTCCGTATCATACACGCACTCCATATCATAAACACACTCCGTATCATACACATACTCCGTATCAAACACACACTCCATATCATCCACACACTCCGTATCATACACACACTCCGTATCATACACACACTCCATATCATAAACACACTCCGTATCATACACATACTCCGTATCATACACACACTCCATATCATACACACACTCCGTATCATACACACACTCCGTATCATACACACACTCCGCATCATACACACACTCCGTATCATACACACACTCCGTATCATATACACACTCCGTATCATACACACACTCCGTATCATACACACACTCCGTATCATACACACACTCTGCATCATACACACACTCTGCATCATACACACACTCTGCATCATACACACACTCCGTATCATACACACACTCCTTATCAAACACACACTCAGTATCATCCACACACTCCGTATCATACACACACTCCGTATCATACACACACTCCATATCAGAAACACACTCCGTATCATACACATACTCCATATCATAAACACACTCCGTATCATACACATACTCCATATCATACACACACTCCATATCATACACACACTCCGTATCATACACACACTCCGTATCATACACACACTCCGCATCATACACACACTCCGTATCATACACACACTCCGCATCATACACACACTCCGTATCATACACACACTCCGTATCATACACAACCTACAAAATCCTCAGAGGAATCGACCGGGTAGACAAGGACAAACTATTCAAACTGGGGGGACGCGAACAAGGGGACACAGGTGGAAACTGAGTACCCACATGAGCCACAGAGACGTTAGAAGGAACTTTTTCAGTGTCAGAGTAGTTAACGGATGGAATGCATTAGGCAGTGATGTGGTGGAGGCTGACTCCATACACAGTTTCAAGTGTAGATATGATAGAGCCCAGTAGGCTCAGGAATCTGTACACCAGTTGATTGACAGTTGAGAGGCGGGACCAAAGAGCCAAAGCTCAACCCCCGCAAGCACAAATAGGTGAGTACAAATAGGTGAGTACACACACTCCGTATCATACACACACTCCGTATCATACACACACTCCACATGTCTATTACAACCCACATAAAACATACAACTCACATGACACATACAACTTGCATGACACATACAAACCGGATGACACACACAACCCAAAAGATACATATGGATTACGTCATACTGGTAAGCAACCAAATCATGCACTCAATCCTTATCATACATACCAGTACGAAGATCATGTATACAATAATACACATGATAGTTACATACCAAATCATCCAGACAAACTACCACATGCTTTTTTTTTTGTTACAACAACTTTTTGTCAACCAGGTATCAACCAGGTATCTATACAATCACCCACATGTTTCATACAATCACACACATAATCCATACAATCACCCGCATTATCCATACAATCACCAGCATGATC
>WNGS01156296.1:80610-90894 GCA_020271785.1 Procambarus virginalis
TCCTTGCTCCTGCTATTGGTGCAGCTCCTCCTGCTTCCTGCTCCTGCTCCTGCTGCTGGTGCTGCTCCTCCCCTGCTTCCTTGCTCCTGCTGCTGGTGCAGCTCCTCCCCCTGCTTCCTTGCTCCTGCTGCTGGTGCAGCTCCTCTTCCTGCTTCCTTGCTCCTGCTGCTGATGCAGCTGCTGCGCTGACTTCAAGTTCTGTTAAACCTCCTCCTTCTGCTTCTTCCTTTACTCTTTCCCTATTTAATCCTTATTCTTCTTTATTTTATTTATCTATTTAATTCTATATTGTTCTCCTCTCATCCTCCTCCTATCTTACTTCTTCTTACTACTCTCAGAATCGCGTCTGCTCCTAATCACAATCTCTCTCCCTCTGTCGAAAAGTTGGGGCCGAAGCCTAAAATCTTTATGACCCTTTCACCCACTCACCACCATCTCCAGACATCATTCTCCTCTCACTTCTCCATCTACCAATCTCGTCCTCTCATTTTCAACAGAAAATGGGTCTTTTCCAAGATTTCAAAAGAAAACGTTACATTTCACCTAAAAAAGAATACTTACTACGTTCTCTCGACCTTCTCACAACAATACTCACCTCACTCGAACACTACTTATCCTATATTTATCGTACATCTGGCAACACACCTCCTGCAGCCACCCTATCTTGCCCCAAACGTTCCCGCAACGTTATCACAACTTTCGACGTGTCCGAAACCACTCCATCCCAAAATGGAGGAGACGGGCTACATCGTAATACTCCCTACTGATCCCTATACAAGCCGAACTGCCAGAGATACGTGTAGCCAAGTCTTATACGAGCTGTGACAACATCTGTTAGTCTACTTACATTGTTACTTGCCCAATACACACGTTTTACTTCACACATTTCATTGTGATGAGCAATGGACCTGCTAGTTCCAGTTTGCACTGCTCTACTTCAAATTCATCCAGGAGTTCTCGTCTAATGACACTTTCAAGGAACCTATTTAGTAACTCAAGATTCCGTTCAATACGGTCTTTATTTACTGCAGCCTTAGCAAGGGCGTCAACTTGAAAATAAATCGATATCTATGAAAATTCATTTTGTCAATGCAATTGAAAACCATGAAATGGAATCGTAACATATTTAGTATAGTGTGTATTGCTCTTACGTGCAACAGATGGTGCTGTTTCTTAAAAGAAAATGTTTTTACCAGTCACAGGTGTGGAATCTATACTTATACTTACAAAATTAACGGTATGGTAAACAATACCGCTTAATTTCAATGCAATGTTACACAAAATAATTAAATAAAAATAAAAATAATCCAAATTAATGAAAATTCAATTTATCAATGCAATTGGAAACATTGAAATGGAATCATAACATATTTAGTATAGCGTGTGTTGCTATTATGTGCAAAAGATGGCGCTGTTTTTCAAAAAAAGCATGGGTTTACCTGTCGCAGGTGTGGTATCTATATCTATATAGTAGGTATATAAAAACACGTTTGTATTTGAATGTAACATTGTGTTAAAATTTTAAAGCAATCTGTAAAGAACTTTCGGAGATTACAGTGTGTGTGTTGCTCTTACGTCCAACAGATGGCCCTGCATAAAAAAAAAGTATGTTTCCTTTCTGTCTCAGGTGAGGCATGTAAATGAAAACACGCGCCTTTTCGAATGCAATGTTATGTCAAACTTTCAAAGCAATCGGTAAAGAGGTTTCGAAGATTTTCATCACATGAAAATCACATGAAAAATACAGTTAAAAAAAAAACATGTTTTTTTCCCGTCACAGACGTGACATATATATAGTATGTATATAAAAACCCGCTCTGATACGAATGGAACATTGTGTTAAAATTTCAAAGAAATCGGTTATGAACTTTCGGAGATTAGCGATTTTGAACAAACGAACATGTACACTTTTATTTATATAGCTTCACTGAGAAATCGGGAACAACATGAAAAGAAACTAACGTGGGTTTTGTGGTCGGTAGATGACATAACGGTGAGCAACCTACAGTAATAATTTATGATAAAGTGCACTCTATATAAAAAATACTTAACGTAGGCCTGTTGAAACATTTAAGCTCGCTGATATCACATCTGTTAGTCCCTGACGTTCACTGCTGTTTGAAGGTATAATTTCAGGACGTAATTGTATTCTCAGACGTGATAATTAACAGTATTATTAGCAATGTTCGACCATGTCTTCTATCTGCAATGGCTGCCGCTTGCAAATCTGCACGTGCTCGTGGCGGAGTTGTGTGGGAGAAAGACACCTTCCTCTCTCCTTCCTGCTCGGACACGCATGCGCAGAGACGCTCATAGCGATCTCGAGCTTAAACTAATTGGATTTACTAGTAATTATTTAGAGAAATAAGTAAGTCCGACTTAAACTAACGTCATGAATAAATACATTGAATCATAATACCTCTTCTCGCAAGGCAATCGATTTAATTAACACTGCACAAATTAAACGAGAAGGGTCGACGTGTATTTAATTTTACGTCACAGTAATATTTACTTTATTAATTAATTTGATTAAATGGTCGAGTTCGGTACGCATAAGGATGCAAAACTCTTATTTCCTCCATAATGAACAATATTTTAGAAGGAAAGGACTATTAATTGAACTCTATAAATTTCCAACAAACGTGGAAGATTTCATGTTTCAGCCTGCTATCGACGCTCGGCGTCATGAGGGCTGGGAATTTTCTTGGCAAAATATTCCTTACTATAGAAACACCAACGATATTAATTCTACGTGTTAGTGTAATTAGTAAATGTTAATATTATGAGTTAAGGGAGAATAAACTGTTGACTCCAATCTAATGCAGTGAACCACTCATCATCATTCAATCTTTAGAAACAGACCTATTAAGCGTTCTTCTGACAGGCCTAGGGAAAGTCCTGACTGGCCTATGGACCGTTCTGACAGGCCCATGAACCGGTCTGAGAGGCATATGGACCGTCCGGACAGGCCTATGGACCGGTCTGACAGGGCTCTACAGTAACAGGCACGAGCGCAAGATCCTGGCAGTCAATCGAGGCAACCATTCTCCTGCTGACAATTTGACAAGCAGAATGACACTAATTATTTAGAACCAGAAAGTTAGACTGCCTCGCTGCGTGGGAATCTGTTACAGCTACTTAGATACTGAACTTCAGCTGCCAGTAGCACACTTAGACTGTAGTTATATGTTGCCAGTCTCTAACTGCCTCACAACATCCTGCTTAGATTGTACAACGCACAAGACTTTAAGTTTCCAAGTCGTATATCATCGATATTAAGATGACTACACTTGCCTGCCACTCTTCACATTCATGTGTGTCTGTGTGTGTACTCACCCAATTATGCTCGTGAGGGTTGAGCTTCGGCTCTTTGGCCCGGCCTCTTAACAGTCAATCAACCAGTGTACAGATTCCTGAGCTTACTGGGCTCTATCATCAACTTTTCAATCTGTGTATTGAGTCTGCCTCCACCACATCACTGCCTAATGCATTCCTTATGTTAACTAATCTGACACTATAAACGTTCTTTCTAACGTCCCTGTGACTCATTTGAGTACTAAGTATCATTAACTAAGTATTCACCTAGTTGTGCTGGCGGGGTGTTGAGTTCTGGCTCTTAGGGTCCGCCTTTCAACTGTCAATTAATCAACTTCTTGTTGTTTTGCTGTTTTTTTCCACATACACACACACAGGAAGCAGCCCGTAACAACTCTCTAACTCCCCAATTCCAATTTACTGCTAGGTAATCAGGGTGAAAGAAACTCTGCCCATTTTGTTTCTGCCATCACCGGGGATCGATCACCGACCCTAGGATTACGAGTCCAGAGCGCTCTCCACTCAGCTATCAGGGCCTCCGTTTGTGTGTGTGGGTGTATGGGTGTGTACTCACCTAGTTGTGCTTGCGGGGGTTGAGCTCTGGCTCTTTGGTCCCGCCTCACAACTGTCAATCAACTGGTGTACAAATTCCTGAGCCCACTGGGCTCTATCATATCTACATTTTAAACTGTGTATGGAGTCAGCCTCCACCACATCACTGCCTAATGCATTCCATCTGTTAACTACTCTTGACACTTAACAAATTCTTTCTAACGTCCCTGTGGCTCATTTGGGTACTCAGTCTCCATCTGTATCCCTAGTTTGCATACCACCCATGTTAAACAGCTTATTTTTATCTGCCCTGTCAATTTCTCTGAGAATTTTGGAGGCAGTGATCATATCTTCCCTTACCCCTCTGTCTTCCAGTGTCGTGAGATGCCTTTCCTCGTAACTCATACCTCTTAGTTCTGGGACTAGCTTAGTGGGATACCACTGAACTTTTTCAAGCTATGTCTTGTGCTTCACAAGGTACGGGCTCCATGCTGGGCCCGTATACCCCAGGATTGGTCTTACATATGCAGTGTACACGGTTCTGAATGATTCCTTGCCAGCCTCGCATATGTCACAGATGTAATTCTTCTTAAGAGGGGTTCATGAGACAGGTTTCATGCGATATCAACTCCTAAATCTTTCTCTCTGTCCGTTTCATGAAATACTTCATTTCTCATTCTATATCCTGTTTCTGGCCTCCTGTTTCCACCGGTTAGTTTCATTACCTAATATTTACTCGGGTTGAACTTTAATAGATATTTGTTGGACCATTCATTCAGTTAGTCCTGGTCATCTTGTAGCCTCAAATTATAAAGTATACAATGTTCATGGGCTTTATCTAGAATATTTAATAATTTCATAAATTGAATCTACAGGCAATCCCTTGTTAGGTCATACATCATTAGGTAAACATCGCACTCCAAACCGGCCAGAACTCACCCACATGTTTACCTCTGTCCAATCTATCCTTCTGGGGATTTGCTCTCTGGCCGTTAGTGGGGGTGGACTTTCCCTGGTGTTGCCTTCCAGTTGACGGCTAGTGCGTGGAAGTGGGGGTTGCTGCTGTGGCCCGTGTGGCACCCTGCTGGTACCACACGGTACCACATGGTTTGTATATTGTGAACTCGGTGCAGAGTTTTTGAGTCAGGATGGGCTCTTCCGTGCCACTCTTGAAGAGAACCACCTCAGCTGAGTTGGAGTTTACCGTGCCCTTGGACAACACCTTGGTTGGAATTGTCTTGGAGGATGTACTCCAGGTCAGGTTGACGACTTTGATGGGAGTTCAGCTGCTCCAGGATCGTCGGGTGGTGGTAAAGTTTCGCAGGGAGGTGATTTTCATGAATTTCTCCATCGGTTTGAAGAGCGTTCCTTCCCTCTGCCTTATGATGGCGGCTCCGTTTGTGTGCTGAACCTGAGTGTGGCTCTGATCTATGTGGCGGTGAGGGGCGCACAATTTGAATTTCTGGATAAGCATTTAACAAGGCTGTTTCGTCGGTTTGGAAAGGTGCTGAGTGTGAGATGGAATGAAGTCGATGTTGGCAAATGTACCGGTCTGCTGGATAGTACCAGGACTCTCACGATGATCACTGAACATAGTGTTCCGTCTTCGTTGACCGTATTAGGGTTTATGTTGCGGTGCATGTATAAAAAGCAGCCCTGTACGTGTTTTTGCTGTGGTCACCTGGCAGCTGCGAGTGATGTGGACGCTGCTGATCGTGTGAATATCTTTCGTGAAAATGACTTTTCTGCTCTTCCGACACAGGACGTGACATCCCAGGCCGTGGCGATTGGGGATGTTACATCGTCTCTCAGCGTACTGGTTGTTGAAGCAGTGTGTGTGTAGTGATTCCGGATTGAAGCGAGGATGGGGTGGATCGCTCTAGGATGCTGGAGACCGTCTGCCCGCTGGTGTGTGCAGATGTTATGGGCCCTGGGATTTCTGTGGTAATGGAGGTACTGGTTGGGGTCCATGATGTGCTACCTGGTGGTGGTGGTTCCGGAGCACCAGGAACCGTGTCTGTTGTGGTAAAAACTCCAGGCAGTATATCTTCTTTTAATTGACTTCAATAAAATAAAGTTTATCTTAATTTTTCTTAGTAGGTAAGAAATTGAGTGGACTGTATGTACTTGTTAAAACTGCCTGAAATTAATTTCACATAAATTGGGGGGACAATTTGTAGCTTAAACCACTTTGTAATGGCTCCTTAAACTACCAATTGTTTACCTAAGTTTAATTATTATAATATTATCATACCACATATGGTGGTCTAATCTACTATTATTTCAATAATTATTACTAGTTATGAATACTACTACTACAATATAACTAGAATGGCCTTATCTGAGCCTGTAGTAAGGGCCTGCTAAGGCTGTGTCATGTTAGCATCTATGTGGGTGTGGCTCTGTGCCTCATGGTGCCAATGGCGGCTGTGGAGGCCTACAAGGCTGGCAACAGCTAGGTACATGTGCATAGTTCTACTGCTCAGCTACTTGCTGTTCCAAGTCACAATTTTACCTGTATGGGATGCAAAGAGTTAATATCTGTTCCCTGAACATATCTATACAGGTATAACATGGTATGTGAGGGCTGTAAAATGGGGTACACGTACATTTGTGGGGTGTTTCCCATATATCATAACCGACTTACTGTAAATGATTTTAAAATGTGTACACAATAAATCAAAACAGATACTTGGTAAGCCGGATACAATCGTTGTTGTAGTTGTTGATAGGCTGTGTGGCTGGTTGTTGACACGTAAATAGGTGTCTAGGTGTTACATCAGCTCTGGAGCCATGTGCAGCGTAAGGCTGCGTTTGTTATTGTTTACGTGTGAGCGTGGCGTCTGTAAGAGACGCTCTCCCTCCCTTGTTCCAATATTGTGGCTCTACTTCTAAGTTAAATTTACGTTAACAAGGGAATCAAGCTATATTTTGGTGTTAATAATTATATTCAGTCTTAATGAACACTTTTTCATTAAATTTAGACATTAAACTGTTGTATGAACAGTGGTTTAATAATGTAAATACTGCGTCGACATCGATGACGTCACGGAGTCTCCCATTCTCTAATTTTAAGAGGATACTGTTAAGGGAAGACTACACTATTCGTGTATGAGTGTGTCGGTTTCCCGACATCTGTCGCAGTTGGTGTGCGTTCTTGGTGCTCATTTGTCGCTTCTGATGCTTCTGGTCTTGGGAGTTTCCTCCCAGTTTCCAGTATCGGTTCCGGCTATCTCTCTGGTGGGAGGTGTGCGGCTGTCTCGCCGACTTCAGAACCCGTTGTGTGCGGTTGTGTTGGTTCCTCAGATGAAGCGTAGGAAGGGTACTGCCAGGCCGTGGTCTCTTGAAGGTGTAGAAACGGTGGAATCGATGTATGATGAAGAGGAGGTGGCTGAGGCAGTGCTTAAGTATATGGCGAGGCGTAGTCACTGTTACCGGTATCGGGCTATGATCGTGAAACGCTGTGGGAGGTCGTTCACCCTGGTATTTGTGGCCGTGAGAGATACGATTTCGTTGTGCTGAAGAAGGGGGGCTGTGACCTCTCCTCGTGCGACTTCTGCTTCATCGTTCCTTCGTTCTCAGGCTGAGGCGGGACCCGCTCCCTAATGTGTAGACATTGCCTCCAGCCAATACTTATGTGGAAAAACATGTTCCTTGATTTACTTTTTGTCTTAGTTCTTTGTTTTGTGATAAAATGTTCAGTTATGTTGTTAAGGTGTACTTTTCTTTTATATGTATAAACTCTCTGTTTTATAGAATGAAGGAAAACTTTGTTTTGTGCCATGCTCTGCTTGCTTGGCCAGGGTGTTTTGTAGGGTCTTTCTTTTCATTGGCCTGTATATTGGTTTGTGATGAGTGTTTTTTTTTTTTTGCTACATTGGTGTCGTGTTTGAATATTGGATATTCTAAAAGACTCTTTTGTAATTATTGTATGCATTTAACTACTTGTTTTCTTATTCCATGTAACGTAGTAGGCATCCATGAGTTTCAATAGACTATGGAGTTGCGCTTTGGAAAGCACAAGGTTTTTGCGCATTCCAGAGCACAACATCTCCATTATATATCTTATAAGTCGCAAGTATAAGCATATACTGTTATGACCCCATGTAGCCTTGGTGGAACGAGTGTATCCTAGTGCGAGTTATTCTGCCTTCCGGACCTGATTGAGAGGCCAGAGGAAAATGTATATATTAGATGTATAATAATTGTCAGTAAATAATTCAAAAATATGTGCAGAGGATTAGCATTTAAATAAGTGACATGAAATAAGATGTAGATACTTTGGAGACGTGAAGTAACGCTAGTAGGACGCCGTGACCTCACTTGGGCTACAGCAGTCGTCAGAGATGGTTTGTAAGTAGTTATCTCCTGGATGAAGGAAGGGGATAGAGCCCTGTGTTAGTGCTTGAGTGAAGGCTAGTTGATGTCAAGTGTGAGGAAGCTGTAAGGGCACTTCGTACACCATTTCTCTGTGATTTTGATAAATTAAAGGTGACCTGGAAGTGTGTCAGTCGCGCCTTTGTGGAACTCTAACTGTGTTGCTTCTTCAGTAGGAAGGAAGAAAGCAGGCATTTCTGTTGTTGTGCCTGCTGGGCGTTTCTGTGTAATCAAGTCAAGAGAAGAAAAGCGGAGAGCCAGTCTTAAAGAAAATTTGTTGGACGTCTTAGAGGACGCTATCTTGGACGGCCGGAGATGAACGCCCTCGAGCTTCGAATTCTGTAGTTTGTGTGGGAGAATTGCAACGTTTGTGTTGGAGAACTGCAACGTTTGTGTGGGAAAACTGTAACGTTTGTGTGGAGAACTGCAACGTTTGTGTGGGAAAACTGCAACGTTTGTGTGGGAGAACTGCAACGTTTGTGTGGAGACGTTAGTGAGAGAACTTCGTACCGGAGGAGGAGTAAAGCTGAACTGCAAGGTGGTGCAGGACTTTGAGTTGAGGAGTGGAACTCCAGTGACATAGTGAAACTTCAAGGCCTGTAGGGATCTACACGTATCTTGGATCTTGTGTGAAGCCAGTGGAGGAGCTTCACTGACATTCAAGGAGGACTTCATGTGCAGCTGATTGGAGGAACTGCAGGAGTACCTTGCGTAATATTTTGAGCACCTAGATTGATGATTGTACTAGGGGACCTCACGTAATGGAACAGAGAATCTTACGGAAACGTTGTTGTTTAAGGAAGTGCTTGATTGCGTTTTGGCATGAAAGGCGCAGTGCAAGGTGAGAGATTAATGCTTTTTGTAGAGTATTAAATATGTGAATATTTTATGTGGCATGTATTGCAGCCTAAAGCAGTGAAGGGAGCAGAAGGTTGTAGGCTGAAGTTTAAGCAGCAGCCTGATACAGTTATAGGTTTCATAGATAAGGTGATATTAGAGTGTTACAGTTGGAAGCAGCCTAAGAGGTTGCATTGTGTTTTTAACTATTCCTGTATGTATATTGTGTATGTACTTATGTATTAAATGTTATATTCGTTAGCTGGCTTTTGCTCTTGTCCTGGTGAGGCTTTCTGGCTAGAGAGAGAGAGAGAGAGAGAGAAAGATACGGCTATAACTTGGGTAATAGTGGACTAACTAACTAAGGGGGGTTGAGAGATCATCCCACAGTTAGGAGAGTGCCCGAGAGTCAAAGCAGATTAAGAGCAGGTGTGTACTCATGACAACTAAGCAATATGAATCGTACCCCCGAAATAGAGGTGACGCTGAACCCCTCTCCCAGAACCAGACGCTTACCAGGGTCATCCCTCAAATAACTGCAAGCACTCCAGTGTCCATTGCTGGTCGATCGACGGAAGCGGAAGTGTGTCTATTGAGGTCGGCTGTTTGTTCTGTCAGGGAGTGGTTGGGGTCTCAGTTCGACGGTAAGCAAGTATAACGTCGAATCAAATAACAAAGTTTCATTGTATAACAACCCCCAATCCCCAGCCTTCCTAATAATATGTCTTATATCGCAAGTACTTGTTTACTATTCATGTTCCCTCAAGTTTTTTAATGTTGATTGATTTACGTTGGGGTTTTCTGTTTCATTATGAGATCTGTGCATCTGCAATTGTTTGGTGTTTTTAACTATTTGCAAATATTGTTCTTTTGAATATTATAGGACTGAAAAAAGTCTATCCATCTGAAGAAATTCCTTAGTCCACAAGATGTTGATTCTAGTCTTATGACTATAGACACTTGCATTATACTGGACATAAAAACTTAAAGTAATCCATCATATATAAATTTATTTACGATACATAAGAGACAATTATATTCAGAGGTGACAGAAGTGCTTAATAGATAGATCATATTCAGGGTGAAGAAGTGATAGAGTGCATAATTGATAGATCATATTCAGGGGGTGTGATGAAGTGATAATTGAATAGTCATATTCAGGGGGTGATAGAAGTGCATAATTGATAGATCATATTCAGGGGG
>WNGS01156296.1:105907-176185 GCA_020271785.1 Procambarus virginalis
TGCATTAGGCAGTGATGTGGTGGAGGCAGACTCAATACACAGATTGAAAAGTTGATGATAGAGCCCAGTAAGCTCAGGAATCTGTACACTGGTTGATTGACTGTTAAGAGGCTGGGCCAAAGAGCCGAAGCTCAACCCTCACGAGCATAATTGGGTGAGTACACACACAGACACACGTGAATGTGAAGAGTGGCAGGCAAGTGTAGTCATCTTAATATCGATGATATACGACTTGGAAACTTAGTCTTGTGCGTTGTACAATCTAAGCAGGATGCTGTGAGGCAGTTAGAGACTGGCAACATATAACTACAGTCTAAGTGTGCCACTGGCAGCTGAAGTTCAGTATCTAAGTAGCTGTAACAGATTCCCACGCAGCGAGGCAGTCTAACTTTCTGGTTCTAAATAATTAGTGTCATTCTGCTTGTCAAATTGTCAGCAGGAGAATGGTTGCCTCGATTGACTGCCAGGATCTTGCGCTCGTGCCTGTTACTGTAGAGCCCTGTCAGACCGGTCCATAGGCCTGTCCGGACGGTCCATATGCCTCTCAGACCGGTTCATGGGCCTGTCAGAACGGTCCATAGGCCAGTCAGGACTTTCCCTAGGCCTGTCAGAAGAACGCTTAATAGGTCTGTTTCTAAAGATTGAATGATGATGAGTGGTTCACTGCATTAGATTGGAGTCAACAGTTTATTCTCCCTCAACTCATAATATTAACATTTACTAATTACACTAACACGTAGAATTAATATCGTTGGTGTTTCTATAGTAAGGAATATTTTGCCAAGAAAATTCCCAGCCCTCATGACGCCGAGCGTCGATAGCAGGCTGAAACATGAAATCTTCCACGTTTGTTGGAAATTTATAGAGTTCAGTTAATAGTCCTTTCTTTCTAAAATATTGTTCATTATGGAGGAAATAAGAGTTTTGCATCCTTATTCGTACCGAACTCGACCATTTAATCAAATTAATTAATAAAGTAAATATTACGGTGACGTAAAATGAAATACACGTCCACCCTTCTCGTTTAATTTGTGCAGTGTTAATTAAATCGATTGCCTTGCTAGAAGAGGTATTATGATTCAATGTATTTATTCGTGACGTTAGTTTAAGTCGTACTTCCTTATTTCTCTAAATAATTACTAGTAAATCCAATTAGTTTAAGCTCGAGATCGCTATGAGCGTCTCTGCGCATGCGTGTCCGAGCAGGAAGGAGAGAGGAAGGTGTCTTTCTCCCACACAACTCCGCCACGAGCACGTGCAGATTTGCAAGCGGCAGCCATTGCAGATAGAAGACATGGTCGAACATTGCTAATAATACTGTTAATTATCACGTCTGAGAATACAAATACGTCCTGAAATTATACCTTCAAACAGCAGTGAACGTCAGGGACTAACAGATGTGATATCAGCGAGCTTAAATGTTTCAACAGGCCTACGTTAAGTATTTTTATATAGAGTGCACTTTATCATAAATTATTACTGTAGGTTCCTCACCGTTATGTCATCTACCGACCACAAAACCCAGGTTAGTTTCTTTTCATGTTGTTCCCGATTTCTCAGTGAAGCTATATAAATAAAAGTGTACATGTTCGTTTGTTCAAAATCGCTAATCTCCGAAAGTTCATAACCGATTTCTATGAAATTTTAACACAATGTTCCATTCGTATCAGAGCGGGATTTTATATACATACTATATAGATGACACGTCTGTGACGGGAAAAAACATGTTTTTTTTTTAAACTGTATTTTTCATGTGATTATCATGTGATGAAAATCTTCGAATCCTCTTTACCGATTGCTTTAAAAGTTTGACATAACATTGCATTCGAATAGGCGCGTGTTTTCATATACCTACTATTTACATGCCTCACCTGAGACAGAAAGAAAACATGCTTTTTTTTTTAAAGCAGGGCCATCTGTTGGACGTAAGAGTAACACACACACTGTAATCTCTGAAAGTTCTTTACACATTGCTTTAAAATTTTAACACAATGTTACATTCAAATACAAACGTGTTTTTATATACCTACTATATATATATAGATACCACACCTGCGACAGGTAAACCCATGCTTTTTTTGAACAACAGCGCCATCTTTTGCACATAATAGCAACACACGCTATACTAAATATGTTATGATTCCATTTCAATGTTTCCAATTGCATTGATAAATTGAATTTTCATTAATTTGGATTATTTTTATTTTTATTTAATTATTTTGTGTGACATTGCATTGAAATTGAGCAGTATTGTTTACCATACAGTTAATTTTGTAAGTATAAGTATACTTATACTTATACTTACACCTGTGACTGGTAAAAACATTTTCTTTTAAGAAACAGCACCATCTGTTGCACGTAAGAGCAATACACACTATACTAAATATGTTATGATTCCATTTCATGGTTTTCATTTGCATTGACAAAATGAATTTTCATAGATATCGATTTATTTTAAAGTTGACGCCCTTGCTAAGGCTGCAGTAAATAAAGACAGTATTGAACGGAATCTTGAGTTATTAAATAGGTTCCTTGAAAGTGTCATTAGACAAGAACTCCTGGATGAATTTGAAGAAAGTAGAACAGTGCAAACTGGAACTAGCAGGTCCATTGCTCATCACAATGAAATGTGTGAAGTAAAACGTGTGTATTGGGCAAGTAACAATGTAAGTAGACTAACAGATGTTGTCACAGCTCGTATAAGACTTGGCTACACGTATCTCTGGCAGTTCGGCTTGTATAGGGATCAGTAGGGAGTATTACGATGTAGCCCGTCTCCTCCATTTTGGGATGGAGTGGTTTCGGACATGTCGAAAGTTGTGATAATGTTGCGGGAACGTTTGGGGCAATATAGGGTGGCTGCAGGAGGTGTGTTGCCAGATGTACGATAAATATAGGATAAGTAGTGTTCGAGTTAGGTGAGTATTGTTGTGAGAAGGTCGAGAGAACATAGTAAGTATTTTTTTTTAGGTGAAATGTAACGTTTTCTTTTGAAATCTTGGAAAAGACCCATTTTCTGTTGAAAATGAGAGGACGAGATTGGTAGATGGAGAAGTGAGAGGAGAAAGAAGTCTGAAGATGCAGGTGAGTGGGTGAAAGGGTCATAAAGATTTTAGGCTTCGGCCCCAACTTTTCGACAGAGGGAGAGAGATTGTGATTAGGAGCAGACGCGATTCTGAGAGTAGTAAGAAGAAGTAAGATAGGAGGAGGATGAGAGGAGAACAATATAGAATTAAATAGATAAATAAAATAAAGAAGAATAAGGATTAAATAGAGATAGAGTAAAGGAAGAAGCAGAAGGAGGAGGTTTAACAGAACTTGAAGAAAGAGCAGCAGCTGCATCAGCAGCAGGAGCAAGGAAGCAGGAAGAGGAGGAGCTGCACCAGCAGCAGGAGCAAGGAAGCAGGAAGAGGAGCTGCACCAGCAGCAGGAGCAAGGAAGCAGGGAGGAGGAGGAGCTGCACCAGCAGCAGGAGCAAGGAAGCAGGAGGAGGAGGAGGAGCTGCACCAGCAGCAGGAGCAAGGAAGCAGGAGGAGGAGGAGGAGCTGCACCAGCAGCAGGAGCAAGGAAGCAGGAGGAGGAGGAGGAGCTGCACCAGCAGCAGGAGCAAGGAAGCAGGAGGAGGAGGAGGAGCTGCACCAGCAGCAGGAGCAAGGAAGCAGGAGGAGCTGCACCAGCAGCAGGAGGGGGAGCAGGGGAGAGTAAGGAAGCAGCTGGAGGAGGCGTAGCAGGAGGTGTGGGGAGAGTGATGTATAATATGTCAAGAGGAGTACAGGCCGGATCACGATACTCTCTGTCCACTATCATCCCGAGGGGATTACTGCGGGAACACAGGACGTAGGGATAAGAGCCTCGTTGGACGTAGAATCACTATTTACCAACGTACCTGTGGATGAAACAATCGGGATGATAGCGGACAGAGTGTATCGTGATCCGGCCTGTACTCCTCTTGACATACCAGAAAACATTCTAAGGAAACTACTCCAAGATTGTACTAAAGTGGCGCCCTTCTTGAGCCCGGATGGGCACATGTATAAGCAAGTAGATGGGGTCGCCATGTGTTCTCCCCTAGGTGTTCTGTTTGCGAACTTCTACGTGAGTACCAATATAACAGAAGGTCTTAGTCGACATGAACTTGAAACCGGCCATATACTGCAGGTATGTTGAAGACATTTTTACACAGGTACCTGATGTCAGACATCTGCAGGAGCTGAAAGAGGCATTTGAGCGGAATTCTGTGTTGCGTTTCACTTACGAGATGGAGAAGGATGGGAAGCTGCCCTTTCTAGATGTAACAGTCATGGAAAGGAGCGGAGGTTTCCACACTGCAGTCTACACTAAGGAAACAAACATAGGAATGTGCCTAAATGCCAACAGTGACTGCCCAGACAGGTACAAGATATGGGTTGTTAACGCTTATGTCGACCGTGCTCTCAGCCACAGCTCAGGATGGAAGGAAGTCGATGAAGAACTCTGTAGGGTAAGGCAGGTCCTAGTCAACAACGGCTTCTCCAATGGTTTCGTTGAAGACATCATAAGAAGGAAGGTGAAACGCCATGCAACCTCTGAAGAGACAACTAACACAACACCTTTATCCCCTATTAGACTATTTTACAGGAACTTCTTTTCCACAGCTCATAAAACGGAGGAAAGGGTCCTGAAAGATATTGTTGATAGGAACGTTATCCCTACAGACAAAAATCAGAACATACAATTGACGATTTACTATAAACCAAAAAACGGCCAACCTACTCATAAGAAACTCTCCAGACACAAAGGAGAACGCTTTAAAAGAGACCAACGTCGTCTATGCCTTCAAATGACCACTTGGGGACTATAAGCCTCAAAGAACTCAGTATATAGGCAAGACAACAACATCTCTTTCCAGGCGATTAACGATGCATAAACAACAGGGCTCCATTAAGGAACATATAATCTCTTCCCACAACCAGACCATCACCAGAGAAATCTTAACAAACAACAGAGAAATCATCGATACATGCAGCAATAGCAGGTGGCTTGACATCTGCGAGGACACATTAAGAAGTCAACATCAGCAATCAACAGCCAATTAGTGCACAATTGGCTGTTGATTGTGCACTAATTGGTGCACAATCCTCCTAGCTAAAGCTGCATAGTCTCCTGAGACTGATGGATGCCTACTACTACTACTATATTCTACCCACTTCAAGACTCCGCACCAATATAGAAGCATCAAGAAATATGGGCCAATAGGCCCTTTGCAGTTACTTCCATTCTTCCCTTTAATTTACCCAATTTATACCCATTGTTTCGTGTTCTGTCTTGTGTTGAAAGTTTTGTTCACCTCATCCAAAACTGTTGTAACATATCACCTCACCCAAAATGCGGGTATAAAATGAAAAATGAAAGCTGTTTAAATCATAGCATAGTAAGAACTCTGTTTAGTGTTTGCAGGTTATACTTGTGTGCGTGTAAACTAAAGTCTTTGAAAATGTAAGTAGGTAATTATCAAAAGAAGGCACTGTCATGTTCACAGAAAATGGTACCATCCGTTTTCTATGTGCGGCGGCTGGACGCCACTAGAGGAGGTAAACAAGAGCGCACAGGACGCCTGCCAAGCTTGGGAGCCATAGTCATGTAATCGTTTATAAGTATTAAAGTCAGTAACCAGGAATGACTTTACAGACAACTGCTGTACCAACTGCTAACAACTGCTGTGTTGCTGTGAGTAGGAACAACACATGTACACAAGGGCTAGGTAAGAAGTCAGTTGCTGCTGTGTTGTGCACTGTTGTGAACTTTTGCATTAAAATGCTTGTGTGCTTTGCAAAATTAAAGTAATTACAGTGAATTCTTGAATAACATATACAGTGAAGTAAGTGTTATATATTCTGAGGAACATTTTAAGTGATAAGTTTAAATTTATTCAGTAAAAATGGCAAATATACCTCAGTTTCCTGCATTTGATCCTGACTGTGACCAGACAAACCTGTCACAGAGGTGGGTCAAATGGCTTAAAAGGTTTGAAAATTTGTTGATAGTTTCTGACATCAAAAGTGCTGAAAGAAAGCGTGCCTTTCTGCTTCATTATGCAGGTGATAGAGTTTGTGACATCTTTGATACACTGAAAGATACTGGTGGTGCTAAAGATTATGACACTGCCAAGGCCAAATTAACTGAGCATTTCAAACCAAGGCAAAATACTGCTATGGAAATTATGCATTTCAGGAGAGCGAAACAACTCTCTAATGAAACTGTTGATCAATACCATACACGTCTGCAGGGTTTAGCAGCCCACTGTGAGTTTGCTGATGTTGACAACGAAATCAAACAGCAAATAATTGAAACATGCACATCTACACGTCTTCGTCGAAGAGCTCTAGAACTTGTTGATGATGAAAGTTCTCTTACCAAGATACTGGATATGGCTCGTCGAATGGAAGATGCTGCACGTGATGCTCGTGCCATGGAGTGCAGTGCCAACAACGGTTCTGCCACTGTTACTAACAGTCATGAAGTATGTAAGGTTCAGGGAGTACACCATGATCGTAGAAGATATCATGCCAAACCTAACATTAAATTGAGCCGAGAACCACATCACAACTGGTGTCATGGAACAAGACTCAAGCAGTCACAACGACTCACATCAGAGGTTGTCAACAATAAATGTTACAATTGTAGAGGAGACTACCCACACCAAGATAATGTTTGTCCTGCACAAGGTAAGAAGTGCTATGAGTGTAGAAAACTAGGTCATTTTGGTGCTATGTGTCGTTCCGCACTAAAGAAACCACAATCAATAAATAAAAGCAATGTACGAGGATCAAGTCATAGGAGTCGAGGTGGCAAACACAATATTGCACCTCAAATCAAGAATGTTAATAATATACAAGACAACATTTCATTACAACCAGTCTCAGATGACAGTGAATGTGATTATATTTATGGAGTACAATCAATCACAAAATGGAATGATCTTCCAAACAACCCAGAGACTATAGTATACATTGCTGGCATTTGTCTCAAAATTCTCATTGACACTGGATCAAACATTGACACCATTGCTGAGTGCCACTATGAAAAATTTAAAAAACAGTTACCAAAGCTTGAAAACTATAATGGCAAAGCCACTGCCTATGCTTCAAAGGTAGCCTTACCAGTGATTGGAACTTTCACTGCAGAGATTAAGTCAAAGAATGCAATGCTCATTACTACATTCCATGTTGTTAGGAATGCAAAGGAGTCTTTACTCAGTTACAAGACTTCAACCAAATTGGGGCTACTTCAGCTTTCTAATGCTGTAGCAGTGGAATCTGCAAACAATGTTGATGCTATTGTTGCTGAATTTTCTGATCGGTTTAAATCCATAGGTTGTTATACTGATAGCAAGGTACATCTGCATATCAACCCAGATGTAATTCCAGTTGCCCAACCACATCGCCGACAACCATTCCATACTCGCAAGAAAGTCGATGCCGAACTGGATAGGCTGATAGAACTAGATATCATTGAACCGGTAACAGGCCCAACACCATGGGTAAGCCCAATTGTCACTCCACCGAAGCCGAAGAATCCAGATGAGATACGCATTTGTGTAGACATGCGTGTTCCCAACAAGGCAATAATGCGTGAACGCCATCCTACACCCACTGTAGATGATATGATCTACCGCTTGAATGGTGCAACTGTATTCAGCAAGTTAGATTTAAACAAGGGCTATCATCAGCTTGAACTTGATGATGAGAGTCGATTCATCACAACGTTTACGACACATCGAGGTCTGTATAGGTACAAGCGCCTGAGTTTTGGTATTAACAGTGCTGCTGAAGTATTCCAGCACATCATCAGCCAGGTATTGCAAGATATACCTAATGCTGACAACATGTCTGATGACATCATTGTTTATGGCCGTACCCAAGCTGAACACGACAAAGCTCTTCGTGCAACATTGCAACGCTTACGAGAAAAGAATTTGACGCTAAGCCGAGCAAAGTGTGAGTTCAATCAACATAAAATTGAATTCTTTGGACATGTACTTAGTGACAAAGGTCTGTCTCCAGATCCTAAGAAAGTTGCAGATATCAAGAATGCTGCACCTCCTTCAACATCCACTGAAGTACATAGTTTTCTGGGAATGGCAAACTACTGTTCTCGCTTCATTCCAGATTTTGCTACCATTACGAAGCCTCTACGTGAGCTCCTGAAGAAAAATGCATCATGGTACTGGAGCGATGTCGAGCAAAATGCATTTGATGCTGTGAAAGATGCACTAGTAGAAAATGCGACTGCTGCATACTTTGATCCATCAATGGACACTGAGTTAACGGTGGATGCTAGTCCTGTTGGTTTAGGTGCTGTGTTAGCCCAACACAAACCTGGTCAACCAGATTCAGAGTAGTAATTGCCTATGCCAGCCGTTCTCTCACAGATGTTGAGCAACGATACAGTCAGACAGAGAAGGAAGCTCTTGCTCTTGTATGGGGCTGTGAACACTTCAATGTGTATCTGCTTGGTGCACCCTTTACCACGATAGTCACTGACCACAAACCGTTGGAGACCATCTTCAATAATCCAAAGTCCAAACCACCAGCTCGCATTGAGAGATGGGCTCTTCGTCTGCAACCATACAACTTTACGGTGAAATACAAGCCGGGTGCAGGCAATCCCGCTGATTACATCAGTCGACATCCTGCCAACAGTTTCACCATCACCAAGCATCAGCAAGTTGCCGAGGAATATGTACACTCTGTAACCTGTGATGCAGTCCCTAAGGCTCTCACTCTTGATGAAATCCGTACTGCAACCCTAGAGGACCCAACTCTGCAAGCAACAGTGGATGCATTGACTAAGAAAAAGTTTCCACGCATCCCACCCTCAGGAGTTGACCAAGATGCATTCAAAGCACTTGAACGCATCCAGACAGAATTAAGTGTTACGCAACAACGCGACACCGTGCTGCGAGGTACTCGTATCGTCATTCCAGCTGTTCTCCAGCAACGTGCTCTGAAGCTTGCACATCAAGGACACCAAGGTCTTGTAAGGACCAAACAGCTGCTACGAGAAAAGGTATGGTTTCCTGGCATTGATCGTCAAGCTAAGGACATGCATGATGCCTGTGTCCCTTGCCAAGCTGCAGTGGATACTTCAAGACCAACACCTCTACAACCTTCACCACTACCTGCTGCACCATGGATGGAAGTATCGATGGATTTCTGTGGACCGCTACCAACTGGAGAGTACTTGATGGTAGTCATTGATGATCACTCACGTTATCCAAAAGTAGAAATCATCACTTCCACATCTGCAAAGGCTGTCATCCCGAAACTCGACAAGATCTTTTCAAACTTTGGCATTCCTGAAGTTGTCAAGACAGACAATGGACCGCCATTCAATGGACAAGACTTCGTCAACTTTGCTGAGCATATTGGATTCAAACACCGCCGTGTGATGCCACTACATCCACAAGCAAATGGAGAAGTCGAGAGATTCATGCAACCTCTCATGAAAGCGGTACACTGTGCTCATGCCGAAGGACGATCCTGGAAACAAGCTATGTATGCTTTTCTCAGGAACTACCGTGCAACATCGCATGGAACACTGGGCAAGTCGCCTGGCGAACTTTTATTTGGACGTCCTATGAGGATCGCACTACCTGTCATGCCAGCCAAGGTAACGGATAAACGTCTCGCTCATAAGGATGCACTAGCCAAGGGCAAAATGAAAATTGCTCATGATCAACGTGCAAAGGAACAATTCATAAAGGTTGGAGATACTGTTCTCGTTAAAAAGAAAAAAGAGGGAAAGCTAGATATGCCGTATGATACAAAACCATATAAAGTGATTAGTGTGAAAGGAACTATGGTAACAGCGAGTAATAGAGATCATAGTATAACACGTAATATGGCTTATTTCAAAGTGATTCCAAATAGTGTAGAAAATGATGAAGTGCAAAGTCGTGCAAAAGAAAAAGAAAAAATGAGTTATAACTCGATAAACAATTCATCGAGGGATATTCTTGTACTTAAGGACTCTCGTCTAAAACGTCATGTTAAACGCCCTACACGATTTGATGATTAATTGTGTTCCTATGTAATGCAAAGTATTTACTTGTTATGCTGAACTAAATTTAATATTGTTTAAATAATGCAGATCTCTCATTCAATATTGTGTAACTTTGTATTACAGTTTCTTTCATGTTTGTTTAACATTGCATATGTATTTTTAACATTGAAATCCTTTGTGGTAAAGATTGTTTAAATTCTTTGTGCTTAATTAATGTTAAATATATGCAATATCTCTTGATATGTTAATAACTTACTTTGTGTCAATAACTTTGCTTTGTGCTACAAGCATGGTAGACATCCTGTATTCATTCTTTTTAAAGAAAAGGAGGGATGTCATGTTCACAGAAAATGGTACCATCCGTTTCCTATGTGCGGCGGCTGGACGCCACTAGAGGAGGTAAACAAGAGCGCACAGGACGCCTGCCAAGCTTGGGAGCCATAGTCATGTAATCGTTTATAAGTATTAAAGTCAGTAACCAGGAATGACTTTACATCAACCTTACTACCAAGACTATCTCAGCTATATACAGACACCACAGGCACCAAACCGGGAAGGCTATGTAGCACCATCAAACGTGCGGAATAATCAGAGGGCGCTAAATATCACCAAGGATGCCAGTACGAGAACAAAAACGCATAAGGCAAACGATATCAAAAGTATCAGAGTCACCAAGAATTCTATCAAGGGACAGGTGACCGCGAGGGGCGGTCGGAAAGCAAGACACACGCTCGTCCCGGAAGTCAGGACATTCAAGAAGGACATGCACGACCGTAAAAGGGACAATGCAATTAGGACAATAAGGAGCAGGGCGGCGCTCCATCAAGTGACCACGGGTTAAGCGAGTATGGCCAATACGCAACCTCGCCAGAGCAGTTTCCCATCGCCGGTTACGGTGATAGGAGGACGGCCATGAGGAAACACAACATTTCAGAGTACGGAGTTTGTTACCAGTAACAGACGACCAAGAAGCCTGCCAACGGGTAAGGATGGAGGAATGGATAACCGGGTAAAAGTCGGAATATGGAATATCTTTATGAGAGATGGGACAAGAGCGGACAGCTTCCTTGGCAGCAGCATCCACACGCTCATTTAAAGACACGCCAATATGGCTGGGAACCCAACAAATCTCAACCGACTTAAACTTACTGTGAACAAGAAACAGCCAATGCTGGATCTCGACAACTACTGGATGAACCGGATTAAAGGACCCGAGCGCCATGAGGACACTGCGAGAGTCAACAACTATCGCAAAGGAAGACTGACAACGAGAAAGCAGGAGACGAAGAGCATAGAGAATAGCGTAAAGCTCCACTGTAAAGAAGCTTGTCTACAGAGGTAAGCGACACGTAAGTGCGATCAGGAAAAACAACAGAGTAGCCAACACCGTCCGCAGACTTAGACCCATCGGTGAAGACAGAAACGGAGCGGGAGTGAGAAGAAAAGTGTTCAAGGAAAAGGTGTTTTAGAACCGTAGGAGAGGTAAAAGCTTTAGTGACGCGGGTCAAGGATGTACAAAACTACGGAAGGGGGACTCTCCACGGGGGCAAAGAAGGAACAACACGAGGAGAAACATTAGAAACTCGAACGGAAAGAGAATCCTGTAAGCGAGATAATCGGACAGAAAAAGGGAGGTGGTGAAGAGGAACAGGATCTACAGGAGGGGTAAAAGTTAAAGCACGACAGAGGCGAGAGGAAGGATGCTGCAAGGACCACGCAAGACAGCGAAGACAGTAGCGATCACGGCGGTCCTGGAGAGATAGGAAGCCATTGTCAACATACAAGCTAAGGACGGGAGTCGAACGAAAGGCCCCAGAACTGAGGCGCAGCCCAGTATGGTGCAAAGCATCAAGACGGCGAAGAGCAGAAGGAGAAGCAGAAGAGTTTGCAGGGCAACCATAATCGAGCTTAGACAGGACGAGAGAGGAATGCAAAGCAAGGAGAGTGCGCCTATCCGCTCCCCAAGAAGTATGGGACAACACTTGAAGGAGGGTAAGGGCCTTAGAGCACTCAACACTGAGGTAAGAGATATGGGGAGACCAAGACAAACGAATGTCAAGTAATAACCCCAAAAGCTTCGCGGAATCTTTGTACTCAATGGGATGCCCATAAAGTGACAAAGAGGGACGAAGAATGACCCGTTTCCGAGTAAAAGACATGGCACAAGTCTTAGAAGTAGAGAACTTAAAGCCATGATCAGTGGCCCAAGACGACACGGCATCAATCGCAAGTTGAAGCCGGCGCTGAAGGAAAGGCGAATCATCACCCTGACAGCAAAGGGTAAGATCATCGACATAGAGAGCGGAGAAGACACCTGAAGGAAGAGAGGAAAGAAGACCATTGAGGGCAACCAGAAAGAGAGTAGTGCTCAGAACTCTACCCTGGGGCACACCTTCGTATTGCTGAAAAGAGGCAGAGAGAGCGGTACCAAGGCGCACCCGAAAGGAACGACGAGAGAGGAAGCTGAGGAGAAAGAGAGGGAGATGACCACGAAGGCCAAAAGAATGAAGCTGGGATAGAATATGATAACGCCAAGTGGTGTCGTAAGCCTTTTCCAGGTCAAAAAGGACGGCAACAACGGAGGTCTTCGCAGCAAAAGCAGTACGAATATAGACCTCCAAGTTCACCAGGACATCTGTCGTGCTGCGGCACTTGCGGAAACCAAATTGAGAAGGGGAGAGGAGGTGATGGTGTTCCAGGAACCACATCAGACGAACGTTAACCATACGTTCAAAGAGTTTGCAGACACAACTGGTGAGGGCAATAGGGCGAAAGTCCTTAGGGGAAGTACCCAGAGACCCTGGTTTGCGAACAGGGAGGACAACGGCATCGAGCCAGTCCTCAGGGATGGACGCCGACTCCCAGATCCGATTATACAGACTCAGTAAATACTGAGACGTGCACGGAGGGAGATGGCGAAGCATCTCATAATGAATACCATCGGAGCCCGCCGCCGTAGAACCGCAAAGGGCCAGGGCAGAACGAAGTTCAGAGAGAGAGAAGGGATCATTATAGGAAAGTCGAAGACGAGTGCAGAAATCTAAAGGACGAGACTCAAGGACAGGTTTACGAAGAAGCAAAGATTAGGAAAGATGAAGACCAGAGCTAACAGAAGAAAAGTGAGAACCCAGTTCAATAGCAACCTGCAACGAGTCCGCCACAAGAGTACCACGGAGGTGAAGGACCGGGGAAACATCGGGAACGAACTTACCCGCTATCTTGCGGATACGCTTCCAGATCTGTGGCAGGGGAGTTTCGGACGTAATTGTGGAGACATAAGAAGTCCAACAATCACGTTTAGCCGTACGGATGGCCCTACGGGCCACCGCACTCACTTTCCGAAAGAAAAGAAAAGAATCGGTCGTCTGCCGACGGCGGTGCCTCTTCCAGGCTGCACGCTTACAGCGAACAGCCCGAGCACAGTCCGCATTCCACCAGGGAACGCACTTCCGTGGACCCCGAGAGGAAGAGCGAGGAATAGAGCGGAGGGCAGCGTTGAAGACAGTGTCATGAAAAAGGAGGAGAGCGCGAGGGAGAGGCAGAAGGGAGAGGTCAGAGAGAGCAGCACTGAGGGTAAAGAGGTTCCAGTCCGCTTTAGCAAACTGCCACCTAGGAAAAGAGAGGGAAGGGCGAAAAGAGAAAAAGGAAACAAGGATAGGGAAATGATCACTGCCATGGAGGTCATCAAGAACCTGCCACGTGAAATCTAGGTAAAGAGAAGAAGAGCAGAGAGAAAGATCAAGACAGGAAAGGGTGCGAGTCCGAGAGTCCAAATGAGTGGGGTCACCAGAATTCAGAAGAGACAGGGAAGAAGAGAGGAGAAACGGCTCAAGAAGGCGACCCCGGGTATTTGTCAAAACGTCACCCCAAAGAGAGTGACGACAATTGAAGTCACCCAGCAGGAGCACAGGCTCCGGCAAGGAGTCCAGGTGGTGTTTCAAATCAGGAAGAGAAAGCGGGACACTTGGGTGGAGATAAATGGAACAAACTGTGTACCATTTCCCCACAAAGATACGAGCAGCAGAACAATGGAGGGTTAAAGGAAAAAGTAAAAGAACAAAGGGAACATCAGCGCGAATCAAGAGAGCAGAAGAATTAGGAGCCCCAGCAATGGCTGGGGGGGGGGGGAGAGAAAGGAATAGCCACGAAAACGACCAGGACGAGCACCAAGCATCGGCTCCTGGAGACAGACACAAAGGGGCGAAAACCGCGAAATCAGAAGTTGGAGTTCGAGGAAATTGGCGTAATAACCTTGAACGTTCCATTGAAGAATATACAACGACGAGAAGAGAAAGGACAACAACAGAAAACAAGGAAGAAACAAAGGCGAAAGAGCAACATAGCACGTTAAAGAATATCAGGGTCGGGATCAGGGTCAGCAAAGTCAGGGTTAGGGGGCATAGGTAAACTGAGCAAAGACGGAGGGAAGGAAGCAGGAGAACAGACCAGAGGTGGGCGGGCGGGGTCCGGAGGAGGAGGAAGAGGAGGAGACAATGGAGAGGAGCAGTCAAGGACAGCAGCAGGAAGAGGGGGAGTAGAAAGAGGGGAGTGCACCACAGGAAGGGCAGCAACCGAAAGGGAAGCAGGGGCCAAAGAAACCTCCATAGCAGGAACAGGGGAGCAACCACTGAAATGGGAGGGGAAGGAGCAATAGAGCCAGTAGTAGGGGTCGAGGAAGAAAGCGAGGCCTTCTTACCCGCCGGGGAGGAGGAAGGAGAGGAGCCAGGCTTATGCGTACTCACCTAGTTCACCTAGTTGTACTCACCTAGTTGTGCTTGCGGGGGTTGAGCTCTGGCTCTTTGGTCCCGCCTCTCAACCGTCAATCAACAGGTGTACAGTTTCCTGAGCCTATTGGGCTCTATCATATCTACACTTGAAACTGTGTATGGAGTCAGCCTCCACCACATCGCTTCCTAATGCATTCCATTTGTCAACCACTCTGACACTAAAAAAGTTCTTTCTAATATCTCTGTGGCTCATTTGGGCACTCAGTTTCCACCTGTGTCCCCTAGTGCGTGTGCCCCTTGTGTTAAACAGCCTCTCTTTATCAACCCTGTCGATTCCCCTGAGAATCTTGAATGTGGCGATCATGTCCCCCCTAACTCTTCTGTCTTCCAACGAAGCGAGGTTTAATTCCTGCAGTCGCTCCTCGTAGCTCATACCTCTCAGCTCGGGTACTAGTCTGGTGGCAAACCTTTGAACCTTTTCCAGTTTAGTCTTATGCTTGACTAGATAGGGACTCCATGCTGGAGCCGCATACTCCAGGATTGGTCTGACATATGTGGTATATAATGTTCTGAAAGATTCCTTACACAAGTTTCTAAAGGCCGTTCTTATGTTAGCCAACCTGGCATATGCTGCTGATGTTATCCTCTTGATATGAGCTTCAGGGGACAGGTCTGGCGTGATATCAACCCCCAGGTCTTTCTCTCTCTCTGACTCTTGAAGTATTTCATCTCCCAAATGATACCTTGTATCTGGTCTCCTGCTTCCTACCCCTATCTTCATTACATTACATTTGCTTGGGTTAAACTCTAACAGCCATTTGTTCGACCATTCCTGCAGCTTGTCCAGGTCTTCTTGAAGTCTCAAGCTGTCCTCCTCTGTCTTAATCCTTCTCATAATTTTGGCGTCGTCAGCAAACATTGAGAGGAATGAGTCTGTACCCTCTGGGAGATCATTTACGTATATCAGAAACAGGATAGGTCCAAGTACAGAGCCCTGTGGGACTCCACTGGTGACTTCACGCCAGTCTGAGGTCTCACCCCTCACTGTAACTCTCTGCTTCCTATTGCTTAGGGACTCTCTTATCCACTGGAGCGCCCTACCTGTTACTCCTGCCTGTTTCTCCAGCTTATGCATCAACCTTTTATGGTGTGTGTGTGTGTGTGTGTGTGTGTGTGTGTGTGTGTGTGTGTGTGTGTGTGTGTGTGTGTGTGTGTGTGTGTGTGTGTGTGTGCGTGTGTGTGTGTTTTATTATACATCAATCTCCCCATGCCTCCTCCTGCTGCGCCTCCTTCTCCTCCTGCAGCTGCTCCCTGCTCCCTGCTCCCCCTCCTGCTGCAACTCCTCCTCCTGCTTCCTTGCTCCAGGTGCAGCTCCTCCTCCTGCTTCCTTGCTCCTGCTGCTGGTGCAGCTCGTCCTCCTCCTCCTCCTGCTTCCTTGCTCCAGGTGCAGCTCCTCCTCCTGCTTCCTTGCTCCAGCTGCTGGTGCAGCTCCTCTTCCTCCTCCTGCTTCCTTGCTCCTGCTGCTGGTGCAGCTCCTCCTCCTCCCCCTGCTTCCTTTCTCCTGCTGCTGGTACAGCTCCTCCTCCTCCTGCTTCCTTGCTCCTGCTGCTGGTGCAGCTCCTCTTCCTCCTCCTGCTTCCTTGCTCCTGCTGCTGGTGCAGCTCCTCCTCCTCCTCCCCTGCTTCCTTGCTCCTGCTGCTGGTGCAGCTCCTCTTCCTGCTTCCTTGCTCCTGCTGCTGGTGCAGCTCCTCCTCTTCCTGCTTCCTTGCTCCTGCTGCTGGTGCAGCTGCTGCGCTGACTTCAAGTTCTGTTAAACCTCCTCCTCCTGCTTCCTTGCTCCTGCTGCTGGTGCTGCTCCTCCCCCTGCTTCCTTGCTCCTGCTGCTGGTGCTGCTCCTCTTCCTGCTTCCTTGCTCCTGCTGCTGGTGCAGCTGCTGCGCTGACTTCAAGTTCTGTTAAACCTCCTCCTCCTGCTTCCTTGCTCCTGCTGCTGGTGCTGCTCCTCCCCCTGCTTCCTTGCTCCTGCTGCTGGTGCAGCTCCTCTTCCTGCTTCCTTGCTCTTGCTGCTGGTGCTGCTCCTCCCCCTGCTTCCTTGCTCCTGCTGCTGGTGCAGCTCCTCCCCCTGCTTCCTTGCTCCTGCTGCTGGTGCTGCTCCTCTTCCTGCTTCCTTGCTCCTGCTGCTGGTGCAGCTGCTGCGCTGACTTCAAGTTCTGTTAAACCTCCTCCTTCTGCTTCTTCCTTTACTCTTTCCCTATTTAATCCTTATTCTTCTTTATTTTATTTATCTATTTAATTCTATATTGTTCTCCTCTCATCCTCCTCCTATCTTACTTCTTCTTACTACTCTCAGAATCGCGTCTGCTCCTAATCACAATCTCTCTCCCTCTGTCGAAAAGTTGGGGCCGAAGCCTAAAATCTTTATGACCCTTTCACCCACTCACCACCATCTCCAGACATCATTCTCCTCTCACTTCTCCATCTACCAATCTCGTCCTCTCATTTTCAACAGAAAATGGGTCTTTTCCAAGATTTCAAAAGAAAACGTTACATTTCACCTAAAAAAAAAAAAAATTACTACGTTCTATCGACCTTCTCACAACAATACTCACCTCACTCGAACACTACTTATCCTATATTTATTGTACATCTGGCAACACACCTCCTGCAGCCACCCTATCTTGCCCCAAACGTTCCCGCAATGTTATCACAACTTTCGACGTGTCCGAAACCACTCCATCCCAAAATGGAGGGAACGGGCTACATCGTAAAACCTTCTAAAGGAATCTAGATGAAGTAAAGTGTAAAGTGTGTGGGACAAAGACAGGGACACACACTCGAACACTATATCTTGGATTGTAGTAAAATTGAGCCATTTAGAGAAATTTAAGCTCACTCTGTATGATATGGCAACCTATCTTATTACCATGGATAAATTACCTGAAATCCTTGCACTGTATCCATATTTCGCTTCCAGTAGATAAATGACACGAGATTAAGCAACAAGTAGTGTATTGTGAACACTAATAATAAACAGAAGCTCCCCTATGACTCTGTAATATCTCCATTGGTCAAACTATTATGTATTAGCGATAAGACCTACCATTAATGTATAATGACTTACAGTAAATTTATAGCTCTTGAAATAGCACTTCCTCTAACTAGCTGACATTGTAACTCTAAGGCGTGAAGGATAGATGAAATTGTTTATGTAAGTAAGTAAGTAATTATCAATAGAAGGCACCAAACCGGGAAGGCTATGTAGCACCATCAAAAATGCGGGATAATCAGAGGGCGCTAAATATCACCAAGGATGCCAATACGAGAACAAAAACGCATAAGGCGAATGATATCAAAAGTATCAGAGTCGCCAAGAATTCTATCGAGGGACAAACGACTGCGGGGGGCAGTCGGAAAACAAGACACATGCTCGTCCTGGAAGTCAGGACATTCAACAAGGATATGTACGACCGTAAGGGGGACAATGCAATTCGGACAATAAGGAGCAGGGCGGCGCTTCATTAAGTGACCGTGAGTTAAACGGGTATGGCCAAGACGTAACCTAGCCAGAGCCGTTTCCCACCGTCGGTTATGGTGGCAGGAGGAAGGCCACTGGGACACACGACTCTTGAGAGTACGCAGTTTGTTACCAATAACAGAAGACCAACAATGCTGCCAACGGGCAAGGATGGAGGCATGAATAACTGGGTAAAAGTCAGAATAAGGAACACCTTTACGGGAGACGGGACAAGTGCGGATAGCGTCCTTAGCGGCAGTATCCGCACGCTCATTTAAAGAGACACCAACATGGCTGGGAACCCAGCAAAACGCAACCGACTTAAATTTACTGGAGATAAGAAACAGCCAATGTTGAATCTCGATGACCACAGGGTGGACGGGATTAAAGGACCCTAAAGCCATGAGGGCACTACGAGAGTCAACTACTACCACGAAGGAGGACTGTCCCGGGAAAGCAGGAGACGAAGAGCATAGAGAATAGCATAGAGTTCTGCTGTGAAGATGCTAGCCTCAGGAGGAAGGCGACACATATAAGTCTGGTCAGGAAAAACAAAAGAGGAGCCCACACCGTCAGCAGACTTTGACCCGTCGGTGAAGATGGGAACGGAGTGGGAGTGAGAAGAAAAGTGCTCAAGGAAGAGGCGTTTCAGAACTGTAGGAGGGGTAAAAGCTTTAGTGATGCGGGTCAGAGAAGTACAAAATTTGGGAAGGGGGACCCTCCACGGGGGTAAGGAGGGAACAATACGAGGAGAAACATTAGTAAGATGAACCGAAAGAGAATCTTGTAAGCGAGACAAACGGACAGAAAGAGGAAGGAGGTGAAGAGGAACAGGAACTACAGGAGGGGTAAAAGTCAAAGCACGATAGAGGCGAGAGTGAGGATGCTGTAAGGATCGCGCTAGATAGCGAAGACTGTAACGATCACGGCGATCCTGGAGAGACAGAAAGCCAGTGTCAGCGTACAAACTGAGGGTAGGAGTGGAACGAAAAGCACCAGAGCTGAGGCGCAACCCAGTATGGTGCAAAGGATCAAGACGGCGAAGAGTAGAAGGAGAAGCAGAAGAGTATGCAGGGCAACCATAATCAAGCTTAGACAGCACGAGAGAGGAATGCAAATAGAAGAGCGTGCGCCTATCCGCTCCCCAAGAAGTATGGAACAAAACCTTAAGGAGGGTAAGAGCCTTAGAGCATTCCACACGGAGGTAAGAGACATGGGGCGACCAAGACAAACGAGTGTCAAAAATAACCCCAAAAGCTTTGCGGAATCCTTGTACTCAAGGGGATGACCATAAAGTGACAAAGAGGGACGAAGAACGACCCGCTTCCGAGTAAAAGTCATGGCACAAGTCTTAGTAGTAGAGAACTTGAAGCCGTGATTGGTGGCCCAAGATGACACGGCATCAATCGCAAGTTGAAGCCGCCGTTGAAGGAGAGGCGAATCATCACCTCGACAGCAAAGAGTAAGATCGTCAACATAAAGAGCGGAGAAGATGCCAGAAGGAACGGAGGAAAGGAGACCATTGAGGGCAACCAGAAAAAGCGTAGTACTCAGAACACTACCTTGGGGCACACCTTCACACTGCCGAAAAGAGGCAGAGAGAGTGGCACCAAGCCTAACTCGAAAGGTACGACGAGAGAGAAAGTTTTGAAGGAAGAGAGGAAGATTACCACGAAGGCCAAAAGAACGAAGTTGGGACAGAATATGGTATCTCCAAGTCGTGTCATAAGCCTTTTCCAGGTCAAAAAGGACAGCAACAACGGAGGTCTTCGCAGCAAAAGCAGTACGAATATAGACCTCCAAGTTCACCAGGACATCAGTCGTGCTGCGGCACTTGCGAAAACCAAATTGGGAAGGAGAGAGGTGGTGATGGTGTTCCAAGAACCACATGAGACGGACATTTACCATACGCTCAAACAGCTTGCAAACACAACTCGTGAGAGCAATAGGGCGGAAGTCCTGAGGGGACGTACCGAGAGACCCTGGTTTCCGAATAGGGAGTACAACAGCATCGAGCCAGTCCACAGGGACGGACGACGACTCCCAGACCTGGTTATACAGATTCAGTAAATACTGAATCGTGCACGGAGGGAGATGGCGAAGCATCTCATAATGAACGTCATCCGAGCCCGCTGCCGTAGATCCGCAGAGGGCCAGGGCAGACTGAAGTTCAGAAAGAGAGAAAGGGTCATTATAGGGAAGGCGGAGATGAGTGTGGAAATCTAAAGGATAAGATTCAAGAACAGGCTTACGAAGAAGGAAGGATCTGGGAAGATGAGAACCAGAGCTAACAGAAGAAAAGTGGGAACCCAGTTCGGCCGCGACCTTCACTGGATCCGCCACAAGAGTCCCACGGAGGTGGAGAACTGGCGAGACATCCGGAACGAACTTGCCCGCAATCTTGCGGACCTTCTTCCAAATCTGCGGGAGAGGAGTATCGGATGAAATGGTGGAAACATAAGATTTCCAACTCTCACGTTTAGCAGCACGGATGGTCCTACGGGCCACCGCACTTGCCTTCCGAAAGAGAATAAAAGAATCAGCCGTCTGCCGGCGGCGGTGTTTTTCCAGGCTGCACGCTTACAGCGGACAGCCCGAGCACAGTCCGCATTCCACCAGGGAACACACTTCCGGGTGCCCCGGGAGGAAGAGCGAGGGATAGAGCTGAGGGCAGCATTGAAGACTGTGTCATAAAAAAGGAGGAGGGCGCGAGGAAGAGGCAGAGAGGAGAGGTCAGAGAGAGTAGCACGGAGGGTGAATAGGCACCAGTCAGCCTTGGCAAACTGCCACCTAGGGAAGGAGAGGGGAGGGTGGAAAGAGAAAAAGGAAACTAGGATGGGGAAATGATCACTGTTATGGAGGTCATCAAGGACCTGCCACGTGAAATCCAAGTAGAGGGACGACGAGCAGAGAGAAAGATCAAGACAGGAAAGGGTGCGAGTTCGAGAGTCCACATGAGTGGGCTCACCAGAATTCAGAAGAGATTGAGATGAAGCGAGGACGAACGGTTCGAGAAGACGGCCTCTGGTGTTTGTCAGAACATCACCCCATAGGGAATGTCGACAGTTGAAATCACCCAAAAGGAGCACCGGCTCTGGCAAGGAGTCCAGGAGGTGCTTAAGATCAGGATGGGAAAGAGGGACATTAGGAGGGAGATAAATGGAACAGACTGTATACCATTTACCCACAAAAACACGGGCAGCAGAACAATGGATAGGGAAAGAAAGGAATAACCACGAAAGTGACCAGGACGAGCACCAAGCATTGGTTCCTGGAGACAAACACAAAGTGGTGTAAACTGTGCGATTAGAAGTTGGAGTTCATGGAAGTTGGCATAAAATCCACGAATATTCCACTGAAGAATAGACATTATCAAAGAGATAGGATAGGAATAGAGAACAAGAAATAAATGAAGGTAAAGAGGAACACAATTTATGAAAGAATCTCAGGATCAGGGTCAGGATCAGGGTCCGGAGGAGGGTCAGGAGCAGGGTCAGTAAAATCAGGGTTAGGGGGCATGGGTAAACTTAGTAAGGAGAGAGAGAAGGGAGCGAGAGAACAGACCAGAGGCGGACTGACGGGGTCCAGAAGAGGAGGAGACAGTTGAGAGGGGCAGGCAAGGACAGGCGGAGGAGGGGGGGCAGAAAGCAGGGAGTGCACCTCAGGAAGGGCAGCAACAGAGAGGGAAGCGGGGGCAGAAGAAACCTCCATATCAGAGACAGGGGGTTCGACCACGGAAATGGGAGGGGAAGGAGGGACAGAGGCAGAGGGAGGGGGCGAGGAAGAAAGTGAAACCTTCTTACCCGCCGGAGAGGAAGAAGGAGAGGATCCAGGCTTACGTTTCTGACTCAAAGAGACAGGTGTTCCAGTAACAACGTACTGGGCGACAGACTCAATGGTCTCAGCAGGAGAAGAGGAACGAGAGCGAACAACACGAAGATCGCTGGGAGGATGATGGATATCAGCTTGGACAGACAGGCGGCGTGGAGGGTCAAGAGACTGGGGGGAGGGTCGGGAAGAAAGAGTGGGGGGAGACGGGGAAGAAGACAAAGGAGATAAGGCGGACTGGGGAGGGAGGGGGGAAATCCCAGATGGAGAACCAGGAGGGAGACCATCTGGGGTAGGAGGCAAAGGAACAGGGGAGGGGGTGGTGGGTGTGGTCGGGTTTAAGGTCTGGAAACGGTTGTGAGACTGAGGAAGACGGGAAGGACGAGGAGAGGTAGAACGCAACACGCGAGCGTAGGAGACGCCCACGAAAGGGGTGAGACGACGAACTTGGCGTTTCGCTTCAGGAAAAGACAGACGATCACGGTGCTTCAAGTTGAGGACGGCTTCCTCGAGTTTATAGTGCATACACGAGCGTGAGAAGGTAGGGTGGGCTTCACCGCAATTGAGACAGCGAGCCTGGGGAGAAGTGCACTCGGACTTAGAATGACTATCGTCCCCACACAAGGGGCAGAGATACACAGTACTGGTGCATTTGAGGACACCGTGCCCAAACTTCCAGCACTTATTGCAAATTCTAGGAGAGGGAATGTGCTCCTGAACAGAGCATCTGGCACCAGCAAGAATAACAGAGGGCGGAAGGGTTCTACTATCAAAGGTGACTTTGACAACTCGAAGGGGCTGACGGTGACGACCACGAGGGGGTCGAGTAAACGTGTCCACCCGGAGGACAGAATGGCCTTGGGCTTCGAGGATATGTTTAATATCTTCATGGCAATCATTGAGGTCCTGAACACCAGTTGCAACTTGGGGTGGGAGGAGAACAGTGCCAACACTGGCATTTAACCGAGCGTTTTTGGAGACCCAAACAGGGGTCTCCCCAACGCAGGACAAAGCGGCTAAGCGAGTAGCTGCATCCTGAGAAGGAGCAACGACGACACGCGTACCGGAACTGGTGGAGTTAAAAGTAACAGAGGCATCTACTGAATCAACAAGGTGTTTATGGAGGGAGAAATCGTCAGGAGGAGTAGAATCCAGATGGTGGAGATCAAAGTATTTAGTCCATGTAGCAGGACCAAACAGGGCATTGTAAGTACTATTACGGGAAGGGATCATGTGAGTGCGGCCGTGGCGGGAACGGCGATGAGAACCCCCGGAAGTCACGGGGGTAAAAGGTGCAGTAGTCACAATGAGAGACGAAGCCGCGTCAGGGGACGAGGTAGTCACCATTGGGGGCTTGGGGCTCGACCCAACCACAGAGGGAGGGGAGGGAGGGGAGCCGAGGGGAGGAGTCGGAGAAGTCAAAGGAGGAGCAAGGTCGGGGCCCAATGTAGCGGAGGCTACAGAGCTCGGTCTTCCAACACGGACCGACTCGGGGGCTTGGTCGCCCACCCCACGAGCCTGAGAAGTTATAGCAGAAACAGGGGGAATATTTATCATCGCTACGAAAAGGAAGATTCATTCACGAATGTGCCCCCACACCCACCATGGAGCCACAATTAGAGGCAGGACACCCAACAAGAAGCTATCGCCGATCATGCCGGGGCCCCCCCAGGGGTGCGTCGTGAGTTTACGCCCCACAAACGCCACCTTAAGAACCGACAGTCCGTCGAGATCGGGTTCAGTGACGAAAGGGGGATTGACAATAAAAGGTTCCCCTCGCTCTCGACGTTGGGTACTACAGTTCTACGGGTGCAAGAGTATGCCTCCCCCAGCACCTGGGCGTCAAAATAGAGAAGTCCAAAGAAAGATCTAAAACAAGCAAAATGTCAGCAGGAAACGACAAGCAGATAGGAGAAGAGGGGGAGAAAAACGAAACAGAAGGAAAAGGAAAAGATGCTCGGCACAATTGGAGAGGACGGCAGCAGGAGCACAAGGCTAGAAAAGGACAGAGGACCATCCCAAGGAGCATCACCCTCCGGCAGCCGCCCACCAAGCCCCCTCACGGCAGCAACGGGCCGAGCGGGGAGGGGGGTTGTTTATGTAAGAATCTAAGATGAGGTCTGATAAAGACCTTTTGTGCCCTCTGTAATGCTTTTTGCGCTACTGCTCACAGGATGAGTATGGGGTGCACAATAAACTAGCCGCCTCCAGCAGCAATCAAATCAAATATATTACATTATTTACAATTGTGCTGATCCTGATTAGGGTGGGATGTATCAATCATTTATTGTATATTCACTATTTTGTGTAAATAATTTTGAATGCTGGTAAATGTTAACTATCCCATCGAATGGTGATATTGACGGGCTAGCCAGACGAAATCCAATAGGGACATTAAAGTATCACTCAAATCTTAGCTACTTGTTGTTATGTAGGTAAATTTAACCTCCGAATGAGGTAGAGTGAAACTTAGCCAGAATAATTTATGCTATCCTCAAGTGATTTATACACCAATGAGCAAGTACCCAAGCTACTTTAGCAACACTTATACAAGTCCTATGAAACTTGGACATAAAACCACTTTGATTACTCCTAAGAAATTAAGGAGAACCTTCATCGGCCTTTAAGATCATCTAACCAGACTGCTCAATAAGTCTGAAACATTATCCAAAGCAGCTCCCATTAATTACCATAAATTAGAAGTATCTCAGAGTAGTAGATCTAAAATTTCATCAAATCAGATCTACAATCCAGTTTTATATCGAGATATTAAATGCGGCAGAAACCGAGCCTGATGAAATAGATCAAGTCATTGCTGAAATATCTCAATATGAACATGATACCCAAGACAAATTTAATGTTCCACATGATATAGTAGACAGACAAAAATTAAATCCAAATACCACTGTATCTCAACCCAGTTTATTGCTACCCGAGGTTCGCTTACCGTCTTTTGACTTTTTTAAATTTGCTGGACTGGATGAAAAAAACTGGGATACATTTTGGACTTCATTTAAAGTCCATATACAAACAAAACCTTCTATTGATAAGGTTTCTAAATTTTTTTACCAACACTGCCTTCTCAAAGGGGAGGCTAAGAAAATCCTAAATAATTTAGCTCTCACGGAGAGCAATTATAATGAAACAAAACTGTTGAAGCTAAATTACTGCAACAAAGAGTTAAGCATAGCTAATCAATATTATCAAGTACTGGATCTGAATGCACCAAGTAACTGGCCAGACTCACTCCAGAGCTTTAGGTTGGAGGTAGGGTCTCTAGTGAAAGCATTAGGTACAAAAGTTGATGTACCAGCTTCCGAGTGGGCTATTAAGTTGCTTTTACAGAGGAAACTCCCTTGTGATATTTTAGAGGAAATGCGCTTCCACTACAAAGCCGAGTTTCTCACTCTGGATCAAATATTTGATGGTTTAAGAATCACGGTCAATAGGCTAAAGACTCATGATAAAATTAAACCCGAGTCCAAGCAGCCTAATACTTATATGGGAAAATCCTAGCAGGCTTTATTTCTTTTTCTTTTTATGAATATTAAATATGTACTTAATTTTATTTTTAATTGACTTTAATATTATATTATTTTTCTTCTGAGTTAGTTCTTAATTAGTGGACTGTATATTCTGATTTATCTCACACAATGGAAGGGACAAATGCAACTTGCACCACCTTATGAAAATGGTGCTAACTGTACTTGTTTACCTTATTGTTACAAACTATAAATTATAAATCATACCACATATGGTGGTTAATCTACAATTGTAATAACTAATTTAATTATGTATACTACTCTATCTACAGTATTAAAGAACATGAAGGCCTTAGCTGATACTGTAGGTGTGACCTGCTAAGACTGGCATTCTCCAAACATCTGCTAAGGGTGTGGCTTCATGTACTCAGTGAGCATAAAATGGCTGCCTGGGCATGCTAGTAGCTTGATATACACAGTTATGTTGGGGGCCAGGTCACCTTGCAACACTAACTTTCCTCACAATTACCTGTTTGGGATGTTCAGAATTAGTGGTTGTACATTAACATATAACGTACAGGTATAACATGAAAAAGGGGGGGGTATAATTCTGAGTACGTACTTGTTTGGGATATAAATCCCACAGTATAACCGCCTACCTTATTTAAGGAAAATTGGCCAAATTTATGCAATAAATACTTGGTAAGACGGATACTCAGGTAGTGCTGTGGTTGTCGAGAGGCTGTTGCGGTTGTTACTCGCTTGTTGACACGAAATCTGGGTGTCAAAGAGTTATATCGGCTCGTAAGGAGCCACCTCTACAGCGTGTACTTTTTAAGGATTATGTGTGTACCTGACGCTACCTCTCTCTCTGTTGTAATAATATCCTGGTTCTACTTCGGATTGTTTTTAACAGTAACAAGGGAGTCAAGCTTTTTGGTATTGGTAACTATATTCAGTCCTAGTGAACACTTTTTTATTAAGTTTAAACACTAGACTGTTGCTTAAAACAATAAGAGTTAAATATATTGAAGGTGAAGTTAAACATCAACATGATCAACTTCAACAACATCAACTACACAATCAACAACATCAACTTCGCCATCAACTGTCGGAAATCCGACACACAAGATAATAAGTAACGCATTAAAGAAAACAGAACGGGTATTCCGTGACGTCGTCCTGGACCAGTCTCAAGTCGATTGAGAATGATTGAGTTAAGTTGATGTTGTTAATAGTGAAGATGGTGTTTTTAATGGTGAGGTTGATGTTGTTTGTGGTGAAGATGATGTTGATGGTGAAGTTGATGTTTTTGATGGTGCATATAGGGTTTTGATGGTCAAGTTGATGTTGTTGATTATGAAGTTGATCTTGATGTTGGTATTGTTGATGGTGAAGTTGATGTTTGTTACTGCCACTATGGGTTGCAACCGGGTTCTTTGATGGTAGAACGAAAATGATAGTATCCGACCCCAAGTTGGTAGTACGCTTTCAAGAAAGTGGCCAAGTAGTGCATATAAAAAATAGGAGGGGGATGAACAAAACACTGTTCCTTTCCTCAATGTATTAAATATCTTTCCACCACCGTTAAGTATGTATATGTACACCGTCACAATAAATAATATATAAGAACAGATAAGCTATTACTACATCTATGTACAATTTTTTTGCTCAGGATATCAAACATGCTCACGTGCAGAGTTCATCAATCCCCAGTATTTCTTCACTGTCCAGTAGCGAGTTCACCTATACGTGGGCCAGCCCACTTACAGTGTCATGAGGTGCCTGTACCCCAACGACCGCTCTCCAGCTACTCGCTGGCAGAGTACCGCAGCCACAGGCTGAGTGGGGTCACAAACCAATACAGGGGTAGCGATCCCATGGCAGCAGTCTCTAGCGACCAGCTAGCAGTACTACTCAACAGGCACCTCCCTGTTGTCAGTCTCTCTCATAAGCCAGTCCCAAAGGAGTAGTGGAAAGTGCGCCTACGCGGTGCAATTTTGCTTTTTTCGCCTGCACCGCGTAGGCGCACTGTTTTTTAGTTACCCCGGTGAGATTTGACTGCACCGCGTAGGCGCACTGTTTTTTTCGTTGCCCCGGTGAGATTTGACTCCACCGCGTAGGCGCACTGTTTTTTTCGTTGCCCCGGTGAGATTTGACTGCACCGCGTAGGCGCACTCTTTTTTTGTTGCCCCGGTGAGATTTGACTGCACCGCGTAGGCGCACTCTTTTTTCGTTGCCCCGGTGAGATTTGACTGCACCGCGTAGGCGCACTCTTTTTTCGTTGCCCCGGTGAGATTTGACTGCACCGCGTAGGCGCACTCTTTTTTCGTTGCCCCGGCGAGATTTGACTGCACTGCGTAGGCGCACTCTTTTTTCGATGCCCCGGTGAGATTTGACTGCACTGCGTAGGCGCACTCTTTTTTCGTTGCCCCGGTGAGATTTGACTGCACCGCGTAGGCGCACATTTTTTTCGTTGCCCCGGTGAGATTTGACTGCACTGCGTTTTCGTACTGTTTTTTCGTTGCCCCGGTGAGATTTGACTGCACTGCGTAGGCGCACTCTTTTTTCGTTGCCCCGGCGAGATTTGACTGCACTGCGTAAGCGCACTCTTTTTTCGTTGCCCCGGTGAGATTTGACTGCACCGCGTTGTCGTACTGTTTTTTCGTTACCCCGGCGGGTGATTGCCTTATAGTCCATGAAATTTCGCTCAAGGGGATTAAAAGGTCCCTCGTAGTCATACATGTTTTTCGTTACCCCAGTGACCCATGCACAGGCATCGCTAATGGTCAATAACGTCACCAGCAAGCCGTTCGGCGTTCCTGCACAGGCACGTTCAAGGGGATTAAAAAGCTGGTCTATGAGTCATGTGTTTTGCGTTACAACAGTGGTCCTGAAACCTAATGGAAAATACCATCATTCCTAGTCTATTTTAAATTTCATATATACTTCCAACCATCACCCATTACATGTATCAAAGGGGGAGCAACACAGAGCATGAACTACCATGTATCTCAGCGTTCATCCCTATAACTGAACCAGTATTTACCCAGGTCTTTTTCCTAAATGTAAAACGTATCCAATTTATACCCATTCTTTCGTGTTCTTTGTAGTGTTGATATTTTTTAATGGACTATTAATATCCCTCTTTGTCATGTTCATTCAGTCATACCTCTATCATGTCACATCCATTTCTCCGCCTTTCTAGACAATGTAATTTAAGCTTTGTCAATCTTTCTTCAGAGATTGCTTATATAGCATAGGGCAAATAAAAATGAAAACCCACTATCATCCATTTGTATGAAACCAGTCCCCTGCCAGGCGTAGTGACTTCAATGCGATTTCAGTAGTAATCCAAATATTGTTGCATAAACGCATAAATGTATATGCACGGGCATAAATATATATGCACATCTCACATTCGCTCAAAACATGCCTCCCTACACCTTGCTGTAGAATATATCAAATCAAAATACTCATTCAGTAAAAGCAAGCCTATCATGTTTTTAAAATAAAGGCCTTCTACAGTCACCTTCTTTTCTGACGTCATCATCCCTAATGCGGCACGAGGCATCAACGTGCTAAATGCGGATCCCAGGAGGTTCACACATAAGTGCGAACTATTAATCTGGCTTAATACCTCACCTATACTCTGTGCTTCACCAGAGTCGATATTCAGCTACAATAGCTCGTATTTTCGCTCATTGCTCCTATTTTTCTGTTATTCATTTCATAAACCTCATCAAACCATCCTAACCGAACGTAACCTAACCTAACTTATTATTATTTATAACAAACAAATGCATTCTACAGACCAGTTGTTGTTATTTAGTGACTTCACGAAAAGCGACCTCGGGTATAGGGATGAGGTATTGTTGGCCATTAACTTATAAGTGTCAAGGTATCACAGCGCCTGACTTTTCAAACTATGTGTGACGTCACCAGATGGCCAATGCAGCCTTTGGCATGGAACTTGCATATGGTGTCTGTTAAATGTTATTATTATTATTATTCAAAAATGACTAGACTAACCATCCCCACCTAACCTAATCAAAGGTTTATGAATATACATTTTAATCATCCACAACTGTAAACATTCATTATGCAGTAATAAGTGCAAAAGTATAACATCAACCCAAATGTCGTACTGCAATTTAAGCAGAATCGTACATCTGGCAGCATAGCAGGTAAGATGAACATTAGAATAAAGCAACTGCGGAAGTCCTATTGGCCCATACGAGGCAGCTTCTATATATTTTCACCCAATCTCATTCATATTCATGTCCACCTTATGCTTAAAACAACGAAGGGATCTCACTTATATTTTACAATAATAGTTTTAATAAATAGCACTCATTCTAGTTGTATACACAACAGCAATTATGAAACCCTATAGCTAGATATCGTACTATAATCCACAAGTAGTTACCACACATCTGGCAGCACAGCGGATTAGTAGCTGTGTTCAGAGGCTAGTCAACTGTCCTCACCTCCATCAAATAGCAATCCAAATGTCGCAACTCAATTCATCCATCTAGCAACTCAGCTGGATGCTAACCACTATATTCATAGGCTAATCATTTCTACACCTCAAAAAATCCTAGTCTTGCTACGCAAATTAGGTAACTTGTTTCTAAACCAACAGTTACAAATACAAGCATACATACCTACACATACTCCACAACCTATACATTCATAGAGAATAGCCTAGTTTTTTGCCACCATTTCCCCATTAATCAGATATATTTTATGCCATACACTGAAAATACGGCATTTACACACCAAATATGCCATTTATGCACAAAATATATTAGTTACACTCAAAATACATCATCACACAAAAATATGTCATTTATAGACAAAAATATGACATTTACATACAAAATATGTCAGTTGCACACAAAAATATACCATTTACACAATATTGCATGTACACTCAGAGTATGACATTTACACGAAGTATGGTATTTGCACAAATATATCAAAATGCTTATGCATTTAGACAATCAAAAATGCACTTTCACTAAAATTACAGAATTTCACAAACATAATTTTCGCAAAATACCCACACATTGTCTCATAAACCAAAATACACTTACACCATGAAGATCTATTTTTTTCAGATTACAGAGCTTACACGAAATACACAATTTGCACACAAAAATACAGTTGCACCAGTTCCACGTCAACAAATTAAAAACATAACTTGCATAAATGCACTATTAGCACAAAAATTATTATAAAACATTGACAATTATTACACAATTTGTGTAATTATTTTACATCTTTGCACAATTATACAAGAAAACTTGCTATATAATTACTCAACTTGCACAATGACAATCAATACACAAAGGCATAAATAAACAATTCGTCCATATGCAATTACACAACATGCGCAATTAATACGCAACTTTCACAAATATTACACATCTTTCATAATTATTACACAACTTGCACAAATACATATCTAGCACAAATACGTACAATACATATCTACCCCAAATATGAAAATACGCAACTAGCATAAATACACAATTTACACAAATATAATTGCGACATTTACACAACTTGCTCGGAAATATAATCAATACACAACTTACCAAAATATGAACAATACATAACTAGCACATATTCATTAAATACACAACTACACAATTTCCCAAAATACACATACAAAAACATATGCAATTAATACATATAACTTGCACAAAACAATACACAATTTATAGAAATATAATCAATACATAATTGCAATAATCATACAACTTATGCAAAAGGCATAATCTGCACAATTAATACACAAGTATATAAACTGTGCTATATATGTACAAATACAAACACAACCAACTAGGTCAAACAATACACAACTTGCATAATATTTTTCTAGATATATTTAGGACATTAATTATAATATGCTAAGTTCAACCAACTCCCCAAAAGTCAGAATTTCACATATAAAAATGGTACATATAACTTCCTATGAGCTCAATATAAAACACATTTATTTTCTATTAATATTTAAACATTATTAGTGATAAACTATTCATCTAACATATGTCAATTATTCTTAATGCCTTATTTATACCTTCCTTGTTACATCCTCTCCAATCAGACCACCCATATTTATTTATGCAAACCATCTAACAGATTTATTTGTTCTAGCCTTAGTTATGTTAGGGCAGGTGGGGTTAGGTGAAGTCAGTATTTTCTATGATAATTTTTAAGCAAATTTGCTATGTCTTATCAAAATGCATCCTATTAAAACCTAAATTCATCTAAATCTATCAAAAAATATACTTATTCTACACAAATTTGCCTAAATTCAACCTATCAAAAGCTGAATTAACTAAATATGAGCATCCCATATCCTCACATACAAGCCTATGTCGCCTCTGTCCATACATTACATGAGTTGGCCATATAGCTCAAACCTCAGATAGGAAAATTTACACTATTTCATAAACATGCTAGTTCATTAGCCCTAAGATATTATATATCCTTCACTACACGACCTTACCTAACCTGACCTAGCATATCCAAACCTAAATTTAGTTCAATTTAGTCAAATTTAAGCTATGTCACCTAAATTCGACCTAATTTAAGACAATTCCCACCAAATATACCCAAATGTTGTGTATCACAGCACTGCCAAAGCCCATTTTTACCTACATTTTTTTCCTATTCCATCCTACCCTATGCAACCTTACCTAACCTAACCTAACCAAGCATATCCAAACCTAGATTTGGTTAAAGTTGATGAAATTTAAGCTATTCCCACCTAAATTTGACCTAATTTAAGACAATTTCCACCAAATATACCCAAATGTTGTGTATCATAGCACTGACAAAGCCCATTTTTTCTCCTATTTCCATCCTACACTACACAACCTCACCTAACCTAACCTACCATATCCAAACCTAGATTTAGTAAAAGTTAGTAAAATTTAAGCTATGCCACCGAAATTTGACCTAATTTAAGACAATTTCTACCAAATATACCCAATGTTGTGTATCACAGCACTGTCAAAGCCCGATTTTTACCAACATTTTCTCCTATTCCATCCTACTCCTATTCCAACCTAACCTAACATATCTAATCCTAGATTTAGTTAAAGTTGATGAAATTTAAGCTATGCCACCTAAATTTAACATAATTTAAGACAATTTCCACCAAATATACCCAAATGTTGTGTATCACAGCACCGCCAAAGCCCATTTTTACCTACATGTCCTCCTATTCCATCCTACCCTACGCAACCTTACCTGACCTAACCTAGCATATCCAAACCTAGATTTGGTTAAAGTCGGCGAAATTTAAGTTATCCCACATAAATTTGACCAAATTTAAGACAATTTCCACCAAATATACCCAAAAAGTTTTGTAACATAGCACAGCCAAATCTCATTTTAGCCAAGTTTTCACCTATTCCCACCTGCCCTAGACAGCCCTACCCAACCTCACCTGGCATATCCAAAGTTCGATCTGAACTTTGAAAGTTGGCAAAATTAAAGCCTTTCCCACCTAAATTCAACCTAATTTAAGTCAATTTCTACTGAATATACCCAAATGTTTTGTATCTTAGCATAGGCAAAGTTCATTTTACTCAAGTTTTCACCTATTCCATCTTACCCTACACAACCTCACCTAACCTAACCTAGCATATCCAAACCTAGATTTGATTAAAGTTCATGAAATTTATGCTTACTCACCTAAATTCAACCTAATTTAAGACAATTTCTACCAAATGTATCCAAAATGTTTTGTTACATAGCACAGCCAAAGATCATTTTAGTCAAGTTTTCACCTATTCCATCTTACCCTGCACAACCCTACCCAGCCTCACCTGGCATATCCAAAGTTAGATTTAATTAAAGTTGGGGAAATTTATGCCTTTCCCACCTAAATTCAACCTAATTTAAGCCAATTTCCACCGAATCCACCCAATGTTTGGTATTCACACATTCCATCTAACCTGGACCTAACCTCTGATACGACATATACTCAGAGAAGTGATGTTTTTTGGATATGAACCTAAATGCTAGTGCCTAACCTGCAAGAGTCTTGGAGCTTTGTTGAATATTTTATCTATTTTTCTTTAACAAGTAAAGTTTTGGATATGAACCTATCCGTGCTGTGCCTAACCTACTAGATTCTTTGTTGAACATTGTAACCACATTGTAACCATATTCAAAGAAAAACGATGTTTTGGATATGGGCCTAACAGCCCCTCTTCTTTAAAACTTGGAATTGTGTTCAATATTAATTGTGCAGATTATGCCTTTTGCATAAGTTGTATGATTACTGCAATTATGTATTGATTATATTTCTATAAATTGTGTATTGTTTTGTGCAAGTTATATGTATTAATTGCATATGTTTTTGTATGTGTATTTTGGGAAATTGTGTAGTTGTGTATTTAATGAATATGTGCTAGTTATGTATTGTTCATATTTTGGTAAGTTGTGTATTGATTATATTTCCGAGCAAGTTGTGTAAATGTCGCAATTATATTTGTGTAAATTGTGTATTTATGCTAGTTGCGTATTTTCATATTTGGGGTAGATATGTATTGTACGTATTTGTGCTAGATATGTATTTGTGCAAGTTGTGTAATAATTATGAATGATGTGTAATATTTATGAAAGTTGCGTATTAATTGCGCATGTTGTGTAATTGCATATGGACGAATTGTTTATTTATGCCTTTGTGTATTGATTGTCATTGTGCAAGTTGAGTAATTATATAGCAAGTTTTCTTGTATTAATTGTGCAAAGATGTAAAAATAATTACACAAATTGTGTAATAATTGTCAATGTTTTATAATAATTTTTGTGCTAATAGTGCATTTATGCAAGTTATGTTTTTAATTTGTTGACGTGGAACTGGTGCAACTGTATTTTTGTGTGCAAATTGTGTATTTCGTGTAAGCTCTGTAATCTGAAAAAAAAATATATCTTCATGGTGTAAGTGTATTTTGGTTTATGAGACAATGTGTGGGTATTTTGCGAAAATTATGTTTGTGAAGTTCTGTAATTTTAGTGAAAGTGCATTTTTGATTGTCTAAATGCATAAGCATTTTGATATATTTGTGCAAATACCATACTTCGTGTAAATGTCATACTCTGAGTGTACATGCAATATTGTGTAAATGGTATATTTTTGTGTGCAACTGACATATTTTGTATGTAAATGTCATATTTTTGTCTATAAATGACATATTTTTGTGTGATGATGTATTTTGAGTGTAACTAATATATTTTGTGCATAAATGGCATATTTGGTGTGTAAATGCCGTATTTTCAGTGTATGGCATAAAATATATCTGATTAATGGGGAAATGGTGGCAAAAAACTAGGCTATTCTCTATGAATGTATAGGTTGTGGAGTATGTGTAGGTATGTATGCTTGTATTTGTAACTGTTGGTTTAGAAACAAGTTACCTAATTTGCGTAGCAAGACTAGGATTTTTTGAGGTGTAGAAATGATTAGCCTATGAATATAGTGGTTAGCATCCAGCTGAGTTGCTAGATGGATGAATTGAGTTGCGACATTTGGATTGCTATTTGATGGAGGTGAGGACAGTTGACTAGCCTCTGAACACAGCTACTAATCCGCTGTGCTGCCAGATGTGTGGTAACTACTTGTGGATTATAGTACGATATCTAGCTATAGGGTTTCATAATTGCTGTTGTGTATACAACTAGAATGAGTGCTATTTATTAAAACTATTATTGTAAACTATAAGTGAGATCCCTTCGTTGTTTTAAGCATAAGGTGGACATGAATATGAATGAGATTGGGTGAAAATATATAGAAGCTGCCTCGTATGGGCCAATAGGACTTCCGCAGTTGCTTTATTCTAATGTTCATCTTACCTGCTATGCTGCCAGATGTACGATTCTGCTTAAATTGCAGTACGACATTTGGGTTGATGTTATACTTTTGCACTTATTACTGCATAATGAATGTTTACAGTTGTGGATGATTAAAATGTATATTCTTAAACCTTTGATTAGGTTAGGTGGGGATGGTTAGTCTAGTCATTTTTGAATAATAATAATAATAACATTTAACAGACACCATATGCAAGTTCCATGCCAAAGGCTGCATTGGCCATCTGGTGACGTCACACATAGTTTGAAAAGTCAGGCGCTGTGATACCTTGACACTTATAAGTTAATGGCCAACAATACCTCATCCCTATACCCGAGGTCGCTTTTCGTGATGTCACTAAATAACAACAACTGGTCTGTAGAATGCATTTGTTTGTTATAAATAATAATAAGTTAGGTTAGGTTACGTTCGGTTAGGATGGTTTGATGAGGTTTATGAAATGAATAACAGAAAAATAGGAGCAATGAGCGAAAATACGAGCTATTGTAGCTGAATATCGACTCTGGTGAAGCACAGAGTATAGGTGAGGTATTAAGCCAGATTAATAGTTCGCACTTATGTGTGAACCTCCTGGGATCCGCATTTAGCACGTTGATGCCTCGCGCCGCATTAGGGATGATGACGTCAGAAAAGAAGGTGACTGTAGAAGGCCTGTATTTTAAAAACATGATAGGCTTGCTTTTACTGAATGAGTATTTTGATTTGATATATTCTACAGCAAGGTGTGGGGAGGCATGTTTTGAGCGAATGTGAGATGTGCATATATATTTATGCCCGTGCATATACATTTATGCGTTTATGCAACAATATTTGGATTACTACTCAAATCGCATTGAAGTCACTACGTCTGGCAGGGGACTGGTTTCATACAAATGGATGATAGTGGGTTTTCATTTTTATTTGCCCTATGCTATATAAGCAATCTCTGAAGAAAGATTGACAAAGCTTAAATTACATTGTCTAGAAAGGCGGAGAAATGGATGTGACATGATAGAGGTATGACTGAATGAACATGACAAAGAGGGATATTAATAGTCCATTAAAAAATATCAACACTACAAAGAACACGAAAGAATGGGTATAAATTGGATACGTTTTACATTTAGGAAAAAGACCTGGGTAAATACTGGTTCAGTTATAGGGATGAACGCTGAGATACATGGTAGTTCATGCTCTGTGTTGCTCCCCCTTTGATACATGTAATGGGTGATGGTTGGAAGTATATATGAAATTTAAAATAGACTAGGAATGATGGTATTTTCCATTAGGTTTCAGGACCACTGTTGTAACGCAAAACACATGACTCATAGACCAGCTTTTTAATCCCCTTGAACGTGCCTGTGCAGGAACGCCGAACGGCTTGCTGGTGACGTTATTGACCATTAGCGATGCCTGTGCATGGGTCACTGGGTAACGAAAAACATGTATGACTACGAGGGACCTTTTAATCCCCTTGAGCGAAATTTCATGGACTATAAGGCAATCACGCCGGGGTAACGAAAAAACACGACAACGACAACGCGGTGCAGTCAAATCTCACCGGGGCAACGAAAAAAGAGTGCGCCTACGCAGTGCAGTCAAATCTCGCCGGGGCAACGAAAAAAGAGTGCGCCTACGCGGTGCAGTCAAATCTCACCGGGGCAACGAAAAAAGAGTGCGCCTACGCGGTGCAGTCAAATCTCACCGGGGCAACGAAAAAAGAGTGCGCCTACGCGGTGCAGTCAAATCTCACCGGGGCAACGAAAAAAGAGTGCGCCTACGCGGTGCAGTCAAATCTCACCGGGGCAAGAAAAAAGATGCGCCTACGCCAGTCAAATCTCACCGGTAAACGTAAAAAACAGTGCGCCTACGCGGTGCAGGCGAACAAAGCAAAATGGCGCTGCGAACTGCCACTCTACCCTCTCAAGGGTGCACGATCTGTCAACACTGGTTATGGCTGAAGTTGGTGTTGTGAAATTCATGGTGAAGTTGGTGTTGTTGATTTGAAGTTGGTGTTGTTGATGGTGAAGTTGATAGTGAATTTGATGTTGTTGATGGTGAAGTTGATGTTGTTGATAGTGAAGTTCGTGTTGTGATGGTGAAGTTATGTTGTGTGATAGTGAAGTTGATGTTGTTAAGGTGAAGTTGATGTTGATTGTGAAGTTGATGTTGCTATGGTGAAGTTGATGTGGTTGATGGTTAAGTTGATGATGAAGTTGATGTTGTTGATGGTTAAGTGATGGTGAAGTTGATGTAGTTGATGGTGAAGTGATGTTATTGATAGTAAAGCTGAAGTTTATGTGTTGATGCTGAATTGGAATTCGTTGAAGGTGAAGTTTATGTTGTGATGGTGAATTGATGTTGTTGATGGTGAAGTTGATGTTGTTGATGGTGAAATGGTGTTGTTGATTGTGAAGTGATAGTGAAGTTTTATGGTGATAGTTAAGTTGATGTTGTTATATGGTGAAGGTGATGATGTTTATGGTTAAAGTTGATTGTTTGATGCTAAGTTGATGTTGTTCCGTGAAGTTGAATGTGTTTCTGGTGAAGTTCATGTTGTTAAGGTGAAGTTGGTGTTGTTTGAGATGAAGATGATGGTTGTGATGGTGAAGTTAATGTTTTGATGGTGAAGTATAGGGTTTTGATGGTCAAGTGATGCTGTTGATGGTATAAGTTGATGTTGTTGATATGAAGTTGATCTTGTTGAAGGTGATGTTGGGTGTTGAGGGTGAAGTTGATGTTGTAGATGGTGAAGTTGATGTTTGTTGATGGTGAAGTGATGAGGTTGATGGTGAAGTTGATGTGTTGATGGTGAAGTTGATGTGATGATGGTAAAGTTTATGTTGTTGTTTGTGAAGTTGATGTTGTTGTTGATGGTGAAGTGTATGTTGTTGATGGTGACGTTATGGTTGTAGATGGTGAAAATTGATGCTGATTGTGAAGTTGGTGTTGTTGTGAATTCATAGTGAAGTTGATTTTGCTGGTGTTGAAGTTCGTGTTGATGATTGTAAAGTTGCTAGTCAACTTGACGTTTGTCGATGGTCAAGTGATGTTGTTTATGGTGAAGTTGATGTATTTGATCTTTAAGTTGATGGTGAAGTTGATGTATTTGATCTTTAAGTTGATGGTGAAGCTGATGTTATTGATGTTGAAGAGGATGCTTTTGATGACAAGATTGATGTGATGACGGTGAGGTGATGTTGTTGAATGTAAATTTTATGTGCTGATGATGAAGTTGATGATGTTATAGTGGAGTTAATGACGTTGTTGTTGATGAAGTTGATGTTTTTGATGNGTTCTGGTTTTGTGTTCACTCTATAGGTGTTCTGGTTCCTGCTTATTGTTCACTCTACAGGTGTTCTGGTCCCTGCTTTTGTGTTTACTGTACAGGTGTTCTGGTCCATGCTCTTGTGTTCACTATACAGGTGTTCTGGTCCCTCCTCTTGTGTTTACTGTACAGGTGTTCCGGTCCCTGCTCTTGTGTTCACTTTACAGGTGTTCTGGTCCCTCCTCTTGTGTTTACTGTACAGGTGTTCTGGTCCATGCTCTTGTGTTCATTATACAGGTGTTCTGGTCCCTCCTCTTGTGTTTACTGTACAGGTGTTCTGGTCCCTACTCTTGTGTTCACTACATAGTTGTTCAGGTCAATACTTTTTCCCTGTAATGTAAACATATATGTAATAGGTTAAAGTGTTAATCTCTCAATTTCTCGAGTCACTCATATGACATTATATTCAAGTGGTATAACTGGAAAGTGGTAGATGTCACTAAGCAAAACTACTCCAATTACAATTAATATGAATGCAGTACAATCAGCAGTTTGTGATATAATTATATCAAAATATTATGCATAGGAAACAATCACAACGCAGGTATTTATGACCTCGGATCACTCTGAGAGTGAACTAGGTGTTACTGCCTGCAACAATATGAAGAAGAAACAAACCATTTGATGTAATACACGACAAAAGAAGTGACCACACGCAAGAATTTCCTTCAATTATATCATGTCCGACCTGCCTCAACACGCCCCAGAAACCTCCCACTTAACTGGCCACAAAGCTTTTGCTCGGTACATTATAATATGTTTGTTGACATATATGACCATCTTCAACTCTGTAACCTTCTGTACCCTCAAGAATGTTGTCCTCGGGGCCAATAGTGTACCCTCGGGGATGTCGTCCCTCGGGGCCAATAGTGTACCTTGGGGATGTCGTCCCTCGGGGCCAATAGTGTACCCTCGGGGATGTCGTCCCTCGGGGCCAATAGTGTACCCTCGGGGATGTCGTCCCTCGGGGCCAATAGTGTACCCTCGGGGATGTCGTCCCTCGGGGCCAATAGTGTACCCTCGGGGATGTCGTCCCTCGGGGCCAATAGTGTACCCTCGGGGATGTCGTCCCTCGGGGCCAATAGTGTACCCTCGGGGATGTCGTCCCTCGGGGCCAATAGTGTACCCTCGGGGATGTCGTCCCTCGGGGCCAATAGTGTACCCTCGGGGATGTCGTCCCTCGGGGCCAATAGTGTACCCTCGGGATGTCGTCCCTCGGGGCCAATAGTGTACCCTCGGGGATGTCGTCCCTCGGGGCCAATAGTGTACCCTCGGGGATGTCGTCCCTCGGGGGCCAATAGTGTACCCTCGGGGATGTCGTCCCTCGGGGCCAATAGTGTACCCTCGGGGATGTCGTCCCTCGGGGCCAATAGTGTACCCTCGGGGATGTCGTCCCTCGGGGCCAATAGTGTACCCTCGGGGATGTCGTCCCTCGGGGCCAATAGTGTACCCTCGGGGATGTCGTCCCTCGGGGCCAATAGTGTACCCTCGGGGATGTCGTCCCTCGGGGCCAATAGTGTACCCTCGGGGATGTCGTCCCTCGGGGCCAATAGTGTACCCTCGGGGATGTCGTCCCTCGGGGCCAATAGTGTACCCTCGGGGATGTCGTCCCTCGGGGCCAATAGTGTACCCTCGGGGATGTCGTCCCTCGGGGCCAATAGTGTACCCTCGGGGATGTCGTCCCTCGGGGCCAATAGTGTACCCTCGGGGATGTCGTCCCTCGGGGCCAATAGTGTACCCTCGGGGATGTCGTCCCTCGGGGCCAATAGTGTACCCTCGGGGATGTCGTCCCTCGGGGCCAATAGTGTACCCTCGGGGATGTCGTCCCTCGGGGCCAATAGTGTACCCTCGGGGATGTCGTCCCTCGGGGCCAATAGTGTACCCTCGGGGATGTCGTCCCTGGGGCCAATAGTGTACCCTCGGGGATGTCGTCCCTCGGGGCCAATAGTGTACCCTCGGGGATGTCGTCCCTCGGGGCCAATAGTGTACCCTCGGGGATGTCGTCCCTCGGGGGCCAATAGTGTACCCTCGGGGATGTCGTCCCTCGGGCCAATAGTGTACCCTCGGGGATGTCGTCCCTCGGGGCCAATAGTGTACCCTCGGGGATGTCGTCCCTCGGGGCCAATAGTGTACCCTCGGGGATGTCGTCCCTCGGGGGCCAATAGTGTACCCTCGGGGATGTCGTCCCTCGGGGCCAATAGTGTACCCTCGGGGATGTCGTCCCTCGGGCCAATAGTGTACCCTCGGGGATGTCGTCCCTCGGGGCCAATAGTGTACCCTCGGGGATGTCGTCCCTCGGGCCAATAGTGTACCCTCGGGGATGTCGTCCCTCGGGGCCAATAGTGTACCCTCGGGGATGTCGTCCCTCGGGGCCAATAGTGTACCCTCGGGGATGTCGTCCCTCGGGGCCAATAGTGTACCCTCGGGGATGTCGTCCCTCGGGGCCAATAGTGTACCCTCGGGGATGTCGTCCCTCGGGTCCAAGTGTGTACCCACGATGCTGTGGAGGAGGAGAGAAAGCCAAGTAAGATGGTGAGTGGAGAGCTACAAGTGAGGGCAACTTTACTTGGAGAACATTCACAGGTAATCCAAGAAAGTGATCGAGAGAGAGAAGGCAGAGGGACTGGAGAAGGTCATTGTTGACCTAATCGAAGACCTTAACATGAGTGCGGAACTCAGAGTAGCTACCTTGAAGGATTTAGATGAGATGAGGAAAATAAACCTCAAAAGAGAGGACAATGTGCACGTGGGCTTCATGCTTTAATAATGTCAGTGGAAAAGGGTAGGAAGGCAGCAGAGAAGGCAAGAAGGGAAACAGAACAACGAATAAAGGACATTTAGAATGTAACAGATAAATGGGGAATGAGACCTGACAAAACATTTGTTGAGGCAGCTAAGGGATCAGAGGGGAAAACATACCATTACAGCAACAGTAATAGATGCAGTAAAAATATTGCAAAAATTGCGGGGCAGGAGCTGGAGAGGGAGAAATGAGTGATAATCAATATACTGACAAACCTACAGAGGGACATATGGCAAAGGAGAAGACGTAACCAGAACGAGATTACAAGAATCCTCTCGAGAATCAGGCTAGAGAGCAAGGAAGGAAATAGAGCATTACTGCAGGCTTGGTAGGTTCCGAAACGGGAGCAATCTACCAGTGAAAGCAGTCTTTCAGAAAAATGCATGAGTGAAGTGTTTACTGGTTGGACCGAGGAACTTACCATATGGTATTCATTAGCAATGACATGTGAAAGAAGGATAAAGACGAAGTAAAGAAAATGAGCAAAGCAAAACAAGAAAATGCTTCAAGGAGACCAGAAAGCAACACATGTGTGGGGAATTTTCCCCCGCCGGAATTTATTAATTTACAATTAAATTAATAATTTATTTAATTTATTGTTATTAATTAAGAATAGACTGTATATTTAAGAGTGGATTGGATTTTGCAAATTGGACTGTATTTAAAGATGATCCTGCTTGGTGTTATCCTACTCACAAGTTTGGGGGGTATATGTACGTAGCCTATCACATCGTGAGAGGGTAGTGCTAATAAACTACTGAATATTAATTCCATCGTTAAATGAGTTAGTAAAATATAACAATTTCTTATCTAATGAGCTGATAAGGCATCCGTAAGTCACGTGGATGGAACCTCGTTAAGTGGGGCCCCTAATGGCCATCATGAATATCTCGTGTTACCATAGGTAGACTCGATGTTATTACTTCCTCTCTCGAACTACACCTGCCGAGTAACTAATAAGTTGTAACCTGCTACTACTATACACAGCGTGTATCAAGGGAAGAAATTCATATTAGGGAACACGGGCTTACCCATTCCGAGTGGTTTGCAGATATTATAACTGGACTACAAAATACACAAAAATACTTGGCCAAGATAATTGTTATATTATACTAGTAGACCGGGTACAATACTTCCCAAGGTAGCGAAATAGTGGAATGAGCAGACTTCTATAGTTCCTATATCTCGAAATTCGCGAGAAGTATGGATAATACGTGCACGTGTGGATTGTTAATGAGAGCTGGTACGTGTTAGCGTCTGGACGTCCATGGGCACAATGGCGTCGTATGGCGTCTGCCTCCCTCGACTCCGCTGCGGATGCAACCATCAGCATTGTTGGGATTGAGTACTACAGATGTTGGAGGTAGCATGTTTGGAGCAGATGCTCTTTTGTTTATGATCTTGTTAACAATATTTCATGTACCTGATTATTGTTTTGTTGTTGTTACTGGCGGAGAATAAAACCATGAGGACGAAGATTGTTTCTCTGACCACAACCATAACAGTGGCGACGAGGATTAAACATCTCCGGCAGAGAGCTTGGGTACGAGACGTGGTGTGAGGATCAAGAGAGAGCAGGGTACGTCGTGTGGACGAGTGGACGCTTCGCGCACAACAGTACAGTGTGCTACCACCGTGACAATGACTACGCCGCTCATGTCAATGGAGCCGTTAAACACTGCCATGATCTCGTTGGACCTGTGGCTCAGCCTGCTGGAAGCACACTTTCAGTGCCGGGAGATTAAGGAGGACGCCAACAAGAAAGCGGTACTCTTAGTTTCATTGGGCTCGGAAGCATATAGTGTTCTCGGAAATTTGTGTGCACCGGAGCTACCTCACACGAAGACCTATGTAGACCTGATTGCTCTGCTTAAACGTCAGTATGTGGTGAAACCATCATATCACAGGAGTTTGATGGATTTCCAGAAGAGGACGAAAAAGCAGCACGAATCAGTACAGAATTTATTTGCGGATTTGAAGGCTTTGGCTAACCTCTGCAACTTCGGAGCACAGTTGGATGGTAGGGTTAGGGACCAGTTGTTCATGGCAGTGGAAAAGGAGGATTATTTCCCTAACCTGGTGGCAGAAAATTTGGATTTACAATCGATGACTTCATGGACAGTGCTCGAGAAGATATTGAACCTGGAAAGGGCTTTTGGAAGTAAGACTTCTACTCAGGAAATTATGGTCGTACAGGGCCAGACCAGATGCAAACACTGTGGATACAGGCACATAAGTAGCAAGTGCAAGTTTCGTGCATATATATGCAACTTTTGTAACAAGGAGGGACACTTGCAGAGAGTGTGTAGGGAATTTCTGAACAGGAACAACAAGGCCTGGGAGAGGAGACGACCAGGTAATGCAGGAAGAAGAGGTAGTGGTACTGTAGTCAAGGCGGTAGAGGAAGGTAAACCGTCTGAAGAAGCTGCAGGTGAGGAAAACCGACTATATTCGGTGAAAGAAAAGGTATGTTCAGTGAAGTCACAAGTGGTGAATTTTGTAATTAATGGGAAGTTAGTTCCCTTGGAACTGGACACTGGTGCGGCAGTGTCAACATTGTCTAGAGATTGGGCAGATACCTTGCAATTGAATGTAAAACCAGGTAAAAAATCTTTAAGTGCTTATGATAATGTACCGATTAAGGTCTATGGCAAGTTGTCGGCAAAAGTAGGTTATAATGGAAAAGAAATTGTCCAGGATTTTTTTGTAGTGGATTCACATAATCCTAGCCTATGTGGTAAGGATCTCATGGAAAAAGTGGGAATTTTCTTGGCGGGCCTAGATGAATTGTCGATAGTTAAAACAATTAAAGTGCCGAACAAATGTTAGATAAATATTCAGTGGAGGCAGATAAGCCATTAATAGCATGGTTGCAAAAATTCACCTGAAAAGTGGGGCTTCACCTAAATTTTTCAAGGCAAGAACAGTGCCGTTTCATTATAAGCATTTGGTAGAATCAGCCCTGGAAAAGCATGTGGCAGAAGGCATCTTAGAGCCAATTACACATAGTGAGTGGGCAGCCCCAATTGTACCAGTGTTGAAGGCAGATAGGAAATCTTTGAGAATCTGTGCACCATCAAAAACATCAACTTCATCAACAACAACGTCATTAACTCCACTATAAACATCATCAACTTCATCATCAGCAACATAAAATTTACATTCAACAACATCAACTTCACCGTCATCAACATCAATCTTGTCATCAAAAGCATCCTCTTCAACATCAATAACATCAGCTTCACCATCAACTTAAAGATCAAATACATCAACTTCACCATCAACTTAAAGATCAAATACATCAACTTCACCATAAACAACATCAACTTGACCATCGACAACGTCAAGTTGACTAGCAACTTTACAATCATCAACACGAACTTCAACACCAGCAAAATCAACTTCACTATGAACTTCACAACAACACCAACTTCACAATCAGCATCAATTTCACCATCTACAACAATAACGTCACCATCAACAACATACACTTCACCATCAACAACAACATCAACTTCACAAACAACAACATAAACTTTACCATCATCAACATCAACTTCACCATCAACAACATCAACTTCACCATCAACCTCATCAACTTCACCATCAACAACATCAACTTCACCATCTACAACATCAACTTCACCCTCAACAACACCAACATCACCTTCAACAAGATCAACTTCATAATCAACAACATCAACTTTACCATCAACAGCATCAACTTGACCATCAAAAACCTATACTTCACCATCAAAAACATTAACTTCACCATCAACAACATCATCTTCATCACAAACAACACCAACTTCACCTTAACAACATGAACTTCACCATAAACACATCAACTTCACCATTAACAACATCAAACTTAGCATCAACAACATCAACTTTACCATAAACATCATCACCTTCACCATTAACAACATCAACTTAACTATCAACATAAACTTCACTATCAACTTCACAATCAACAACACCAATTTCACCATCAACAACATCAACTTCACCATCAACAACATCAACTTCACCATCAACAACATAAACTTCACCTTCAACGAATTCAAATTCAGCATCAACAACATAAACTTCAGCTTTACTATCAATAACATCAACTTCACCATCAACTACATCAACTTCACCATCAACTTAACCATCAACAACATCAACTTCATCATCAACTTAACCATCAACCACATCAACTTCACCATAAGCAACATCAACTTCACAATCAACATCAACTTCACCCTTAACAACATCAACTTCACTATCAACAACATCAACTTCACCATCAACAACACGAACTTCACCATCAACAACATCAACTTCACCATCAACAACATCAAATTCACTATCAACTTCACCATCAACAACACCAACTTCAACATCAACAACACCAACTTCACCATGAATTTCACAACACCAACTTCACCATCAACAACATTGTTACAGACTCGTCACCCTTGTCAGAGGGTAGAGTGGCAGTTCCAGCGCCATGTACGAGTCCGCACCCTAACTGCACAGGAATCGTACGTAATATGGACAATGCCATCTGGTGGTGGCTATCTAAAACTTGCAAATGGCTAAAGATTCCTGCCTTGGTCATCCAGAGGGATCGTTGTGAGTGACCTTTGGTGAGGTGACGCATGAAGACCAGCGCCACCTATTGTGTGCTACAGAGCACAGTGTCAACTCCACAGTGGATTAGTGGTATTTCCTAGTTTCGCCAGTACCGACTAGGTCATTGTTGACGGTTGTACATGGTCCTGGAAATGACCAAGTAAGCTGCAGCCGATAAACCAGTGTGGTGGCTGGTAGTGCTTTAGTGTTGAAAAGATCGGCGTACCTTTGAGTAGTGGAAAGTGCGCCTACGCGGTGCAATTTTGCTTTTTTCGCCTGCACCGCGTAGGCGCACTGTTTTTTAGTTACCCCGGTGAGATTTGACTGCACCGCATAGGCGCACTCTTTTTTCGTTGCCCCGGTGAGATTTGACTGCACCGCGTAGGCGCACTCTTTTTTTCGTTGCCCGGCGAGATTTGACTGCACCGCGTAGGCGCACTCTTTTTTCGTTGCCCCGGTGAGATTTGACTGCACCGCGTAGGCGCACTCTTTTTTCGTTGCCCCGGCGAGATTTGACTGCACTGCGTAGGCGCACTCTTTTTTCGTTGCCCCGGTGAGATTTGACTGCACCGCGTTGTCGTACTGTTTTTTTTCGTTACCCCCGGCGGGTGATTGCCTTATAGTCCATGAAATTTCGCTCAAGGGGATTAAAAGGTCCCTCGTAGTCATACATGTTTTTCGTTACNAAATAAAAACAACTCCAAAAGCCAGTTTGATGCAGTTTGTCTAGTAAAGTTCAACTCCACTTAATTTGAGACACAAGACATAAAAATGTATATGAAGAGAATACATATTGGTCCCTGCGGTTGGTCCGTTTACATATAAACACAACTACTCAAATGTATGTGCATCTTGTTGCCATTGATCAATATGTATATTGCAGCCAGCTTCTCCTTTACTGTAAGTTTTGAAGATAATATTAATAAATAAGATTTTTCTCTCTCTTCCATACAATGTTCCTTATGCCTTCAGATATCAGTCTTCAATATCTGCGCCCATTTAGGGAATTTATGTTGTTCCTATAAGAGGTTCCCATATAGCAACTCCATAAGTGAAATGGGGATTAACAAAGGCAAAACAAAAAGACAGAATATTAACATTAGATGAGACATTATCCTAACAGCCTGACAAGAATCACAGACCTCTACTTGCCACATATATATCATCTGTTCAGTGATATTCTTGCCTTAAGATCCCCACTAAGACATCTTAAGATAATGTTGCTGGCAAAGAGAATCCCATCAACCATGGCGGAAAACGATATAATACCACTCTACCGATTGATGAAGATTAACCCACCCAAGAGGTGACACGGGCGTGAATATCCCATAAACCACCTCACCGTCTAACAGGACCAAGAGGTGACACGGGCGTGAATATCCCATAAACCACCTCACCGTCTAACAGGACCAAGAGGTGACACGGGCGTGAATATCCCATAAACCACCTCACCGTCTAACAGGACCAAGAGGTGACACGGGCGTGAATATCCCATAAACCACCTCACCGTCTAACAGGACCAAGAGGTGACACGGGCGTGAATATCCCATAAACCACCTCACCGTCTAACAGGACCAAGAGGTGGCACGGGCGTGAATATCCCATAAACCACCTCACCGTCTAACAGGTCCAAGAGGTGGCACGGGCGTGAATATCCCATAAACCACCTCACCGTCTAACAGGACCAAGAGGTGGCACGGGCGTGAATATCCCATAAACCACCTCACCGTCTAACAGGACCAAGAGGAGGCACGGGCGAGAATATCCCATAAACCACCTCACCGTCTAACAGGACCAAGAGGTGACACGGGCGTGAATATCCCATAAACCACCTCACCGTCTAACAGGACCAAGAGGTGACACGGGCGAGAATACCCAGTAAACCACCTCACCGTCTAACAGGACCAAGAGGTGACACGGGCGTGAATACCCAGTAAACCACCTCACCGTCTAACAGGACCAAGAGGTGACACGGGCGAGAATACCCAGTAAACCACCTCACCGTCTAACAGGACCAAGAGGTGACACGGGCGAGAATACCCAGTAAACCACTTCACCGTCTAACAGGACCAAGAGGTGGCACGGGCGAGAATACCCAGTAAACCACCTCACCGTCTAACAGGACCAAGAGGTGACACGGGCGAGAATACCCAGTAAACCACCTCACCGTCTAACAGGACCATGAGGTGACACGGGCGAGAATACCCAGTAAACCACTTCACCGTCTAACAGGACCATGAGGTGACACGGGCGAGAATACCCAGTAAACCACCTCACCGTCTAACAGGACCAAGAGGTGACACGGGCGAGAATACCCAGTAAACCACCTCACCGTCTAACAGGACCAAGAGGTGACACGGGGGAGAATACCCAGTAAACCACCTCACCGTCTAACAGGACCAAGAGGTGACACGGGCGAGAATACCCAGTAAACCACCTCACCGTCTAACAGAACCAAGAGGTGACACGGGCGAGAATACCCAGTAAACCACCTCACCGTCTAACAGGAAAGTGTAAAGCTACTTCACTCCAGCTCCGGGACTTCCCGCCACCACTCGTCATCATGCACTAAAATAGTGAGGAACAGTACCATAAGATACAATGATTACTCTTAATTTTAGTCTATTTAACCTTTCGATAGGTCTTAAAACAATAAGATGCGCGACTACTCACCTGAACAATGAAATTTAATTAATTAGAAGATGACATGATAGAAAGAAGATAAGATGACATCTAGAAGATGACATGATAGAGAGAAGATAAGATGACAACTTGAAGATGACATGATAGAGAGAAGAGAAGATGACAACTAGAAGATGCCATGATAGAGAGAAGAGAAGATGACAACTAGAAGATGACATGATAGAGCGAAGACAAGATGACAACTAGTAAATGACATGATTGAGAGACGATAAGATGACAACGAGAAAATGACATGATAGAGAGAATATAAGATGACAGAATTGAATTGAATTGCTGAATATTCAATTCACAGAACTGAATTGAACGCTGCAATAAAAACAACACAGGCTATCAAGCTTGCTATAACGTGAACTCATACCTGCATGTAATAGTGAGGAGACAGGCACAAAGACCTTGTTATTCTTTGCTCCTGAGCACACACACATTCATCAAATACATGAGTCTGTATGACCAATCTACTTCCAGTCCTTAGCAGTCCCCGTGGCGCAGTAATAAGACACTCTCCCCGCGCTTCGAGAGTGATTTGGCCTGGATTCGTATCCCAGCCCGTCCTCCTAAGGAGTCCCAACGTCAAGAAACTACCGTACTAAAGTGCCCTTATCCTAACCAATTAGAGGACTCAAAACAAAAAAACTGAACAGTATGTCAATTTCGCGAGCCGCTACTATTTTCCAATAAGACAATTTTTTTCCTTAGGTAGAGTATACGTCAAAATGCTTCGTTGTATTAGAAGGATTGGTTAAGGAGGATTGACTAGGCGTCAAACCTTAACTGTAAGCGCCTGTTCACCTGTCAGTGAATGAGTACCTGTTTGGTAAACGATTTGGTCGGTCGTATTCCAGGGAAAATTAAGATTAAGGACCCGTCCGAAACTCTATGCGTGTTAGTGGCTTTACAAAGTTGTAAGAACTTTTGTATATATAAATAAAAAGCCAGGTCTGTGTGCCACTCGATTTCACACATATCACTTTCACAACATATTTTTCCTCCTACAAACTATTTCTGTAAAGCGTTGAGAAATTTAGTTATAACATGTCACAGTTGTGTATCTAGTCCGCGACCACCACACATAGCTATTAAGTCCATTAACAAATGTTTGTAATGGAATTCATATCTCCATTGAATATTACATTTAAACCTGATGGTCGTGAAGTATGAATATCATAATGGGAATGTTTTCTTACATGGAAGATGACATAATAGAGAGAAGATAAGATGACAAGTAGAAGATGACATGAGAGGGAGAAGATAAGATGACAACGAGAAGATGACATGATAGAGACGACATATTTTGCGAACAGTGCAAAGGAGAGGTAAAGGCTGGCTGAGCCATTGGTCACCTACAGGTGATATCATTCTGTGGGAAATCAAGGATCTTAAGTTCTCTACAGTGAAAATTAATAAACTCAGGTTCGAGATGTATTTAGCTTTCCATCAAGTATTACTTTCTTACACAATTATGTATCATTAAAGACTAAGACACGAGGTCCGTCCCTGCTCTGCTTCCCCTGACACCATTATAATCTTAGTTTCGCTTTTATTGTTCACAATCAACATCGTCAACTTCACCGTAAACAACATCAACTTCACCATCAATAACATAAACTTCACTGTAAAAAGATATCAACGTCACCATCAACAACATACACTTCACCATCAACAACAACATCAACATCACAAACAACAACATAAACTTTACCATCAACAACATCAACTTCACCATCAACCTCATCAACTTCACCATCAACTTCATCAACAACACCAACTTCATTAACTCCACTATAAACATCATCATCTTCATCATCAGCAACATAAAATTTACATTCAACAACATCAACTTTACCGTCATCAACATCAATCTTATCATCAAAAGCATCCTCTTCAACATCAATAACATCAGCTTCACCATCAACTTAAAGATCAAATACATCAACTTCACCATAAACAACATCAACTTGACCATCGACAACGTCAAGTTGACTAGCAACTTCACAATCATCAACACGAACTTCAACACCAGCAAAATCAACTTCACTATGAACTTCACAACAACACCAACTTCACAATCAGCATCAATTTCACCATCAACAACATCAACTTCACCATCTACAACAATAACGTCACCATCAACAACAATAACGTCACCATCAACAACATACACTTCACCATCAACAACAACATCAACTTCACTAACAACAACATCAACTTCACCATCAACTTCATCAACTTCACCATCAACTTCATCAACTTCACCATCAACCTCATCAACTTCACCATCAACAACATCAACTTCACCATCTACAACATCAACTTCACCATCTACAACATCAACTTCACCCTCAACAACACCAACATCACCTTCAATAAGATCAACTTCATAATCAACAACATCAACTTTACCATCAACAGCATCAACTTGACCATCAAAAACCTATACTTCACCATCAAAAACATTAACTTCACCATCAACAACATCATCTTCATCACAAACAACACCAACTTCACCTTAACAACATGAACTTCACCATAAACACATCAACTTCACCATTAATAACATCAAATTTAGCATCAACAACATCAACTTTACCATAAACATCATCACCTTCACCATTAACAACATCAACTTACTATCAACATAAATTTACCATCAACTTCACAATCAACAACACAAACTTCACCACCAACATGATCAACTTCACCTTCAACAACATCAACTTCACCCTTAACAACATCAACTTCACAATCAACATCAACTTCACCATTAACTTAACTGTCACCATAATCAACTTCACAATCAACAACACAAACTTCACCATCAACATGATCAACTTCATCTTCAACAACATCAATTTCACAATGAACAACACCAACTTCACTATCAACAACATCAACTTCACCATCAACAACACGAACTTCACCATCAACATGATCAACTTCACTATCAACTTCACCATCAACAACACCAACTTCAACATCAACAACACCAACTTCACTATCAACAACATTGTTACAGACTCGTCACCCTTGTCAGAGGGTAGAGTGGCAGTTCCAGCGCCATCTACGAGTCCGCACCCGAACTGCCCAGGAATCGTACGTAATATGGACAATGCCATCTGGTGTTGGCTATCTAAAACTTGCAAATGGCTAAAGATTCCTTCCTTGGTCATCCAGAGGGATCGTTGTGAGTGACCTCTGGTGAGGTGACGCATCATGACAAGCGCTACCTAGTGTGTGTTACAGAGCACAGTGCCAACTCCCAGTGGGTTAGTAGTATTTCCTAGTTTCGCCAGTACCGACTAGGTCATTGATGACGTTTTTGTGTCCGCAGAGGTGACGTCTGGGGGCAGCAGTACTGGAGGCGGCAGTTCATCTTAGGCAATCCAGAGTCTTTCTACATGGTCCTGGAAACGACCAAGTAAGACACCGCCGATGAACCAGAGTGGTAGCTGCAAGTGCTTTAGTGTTGAAAAGATCGGCGTACTTTGGGACTGGCTTATGAGAGAGACTGACAACAGGGAGGTGCCTGTTGAGTAGTGCTGCTAGCTGGTCGCTAGAGACTGCTGCCAGGGGATCGCTAGCCTGTAATGGTTCGTGACCCCACTCAGTATGTGGCTGAGGTACTCTGCCAGCGAGTAGCTGGAGAGTGGTCGTTGGGTACAGGCACCTCATGACACTGTCAGTGGGCTGGCCCACGTATAGGTAAACTCGCCGCTGTTCTTCCCAGTAAGGTTGGATACGCTACATGACAGTGAATGTTGGATACGCCACATGACAGTGACAGCACACCCACTGCTCCAGCAGTGGGTGTGCTGGAGCAGTGGGTGGTAAAAACTCCAGGCAGTATATCTTCCTTTAATTGACTTCAGTAAATTAAAGTTTATCTTATTTTTTCTTTTAGTAGGTAAGAAATTGAGTGGACTGTATGTACTTGTTAAACTGCCTGAAATTAATCTCACACAAATTGGGGGGGACAATTTGTAGCTTAAACCACTTTGTAATGGCTCCTTCTTAAACTACAAATTGTTTACCTGAGTTTAATTATATTATTTTATCATACCACATATGGTGGTCTAATCTACTATTATTTCAACAATTATTACTAGTTTGAATACTACTACTACAATAACTAGAATGGCCTTATCTGAGCCTGTAGTAAGGGCCCACTAAGGCTGTGTCATGGTAGCATCTATGTGGGTGTGGCCCTGTGCCTCATGGTGCCAATGGCGGCTGTGGAGGCCTTCAAGGCTGGCAACAGCTAGGTACATGTGTAGTTCTACTGCTCCTACTTGCTTTTCCAAGTCACAATTTACCTGTTGGGATGCAAGGAGTTAGTACATTTCCTAAACATATCAATACAGGTATGACATGGTATGTGAGGGCTGTAAAAATGGGGTACCGTACATGGTGTTGGTGTGGTTCATNTCTGGTCCATTCTCTTGTGTTCACTCTACAGGTGTTCTAGTCCTTGCTCTTGTGTTCACTGTACATGTATTCTGGTTCCTGCTATTGCGTTCACTCTACAGGTGTTCTGGTCCCTGCTCTTGTGTTCACTCTACAGATGTTCTGGTCCCTCTCTTGTGTTCAATCTACTGGTGTTCTGGTCCTGCTCTTGTGTTCACTGTACAGTTTTCTGGTCACTGCTTTGTGTTCACTCTACAGGTGTTCTGGTCCCTCCTCTTGTGTTAACTCTACAGATGTTCTGGTCCCTGCTCTTTTGTTCAATCTACTGGTGTTCTGGTCCCTGCTCTTGTGTTCACTCTATAGGTGTTCTGGCCCTGCTCTGTGTTCACTCTACAGGTGTTCTGGTCCTCTTTTTGTGTGGTCAATTATAGGTGTTCTGGACCTTACTCTTTGTTCACTCTATTGGTGTTCTGGTCCCTTCTCCTGTTTCACTTAACAGGTGTTCTGGTCAGTGTTCCTGTGTTCACTCTACAGGTGTTCTGGTCCCTACTCTTGTGTTTAATATACAGGTGTTCTGGTTCCTGCTATTGCGTTCACTCTACAGGTGTTCTGGTTCCTGCTCTTGTGTTCACTCTAAAGATGTTCTGGTCCCTGCTCATGTGTTCACTCTACTGGTTTTCTGGTCACTGCTTCTGTGCTCACTCTACAGGTGTTCTGGTCCCTCGTCTTGTGTTAACTCTACAGGTGTTCTGGTCCCTGCTCTTGTGTTCACTCTACAGGTGTTTGGTCCATGCTATTAGTTCGCTCTACAGGTGTTCTGGTCCCTGCTCTTGTGTTCACTCTACAGGTGTTCGGGTCCCTGATTTGTGTTCACTAAACATGTTTCTGGTCCCTGCTCTTGTCTTCACTGTACAGGGTGTTCTGGTCCCTGCTCTTGTGTTTAATGTACAGATGTTTTATTCCCTGCTCTAGTGTTCACTCCCCAGGTGTTCTGGTTCCAGCTCTTGTGTTCACTGTACATGTTTTCGGGTCCCTGCTCTTGTGTTCACTCTACAGGTGTTCTGGTTCCTGGTTTGTGTTCACTCTATAGGTGTTCTGGTTCCTGCTTATGTGTTCACTCTACAGGTTTCTGGTCCCTGCTTTTGTGTTTACTGTACAGTGTCTGGTCCATGCTCTTGTGTTCACTATACAGGTGTTCTGGTCCCTCCTCTTGTGTTCACTGTACAGGTGTTCCGGTCCCTGCTCTTGTGTTCACTTTACAGGTGTTCTGGTCCCTCCTCTTGTGTTTACTGTACAGGTGTTCTGGTCCATGCTCTTGTGTTCATCTACAGGTGTTCTGGTCCATCCTCTTGTGTTTACTGTACAGTGTTCTGGTCCCTACTCTTGTGTTCACTACATAGTGTTCAGGTCAATACTTTTCCCTGTAATGTAAACATATTGTAATAGGTTAATTGAGTGTCTCTCTCAATTTCTGAGTCACTCATATGACATTATTTCAAGTGGTATAACTGGAAAGTGGTTGATGTCACTAAGCAAAACTACTCCAATTACAATTAATATGAATGCAGTACAATCAGCAGTTTGTGATATAATTATATCAAATATTATGCATAGGAAACAATCACAACGCAGGTATTTATGACCTCGGATCACTCTGAGAGTGAACTAGGTGTTACTGCCTGCTACAATATGAAGAAGAAAACAAACCATTTGATGTAATACCGACAAAAGAAGTGACCACACGCAAGAATTTCCTTCAATTATATCATGTCCGACCTGCCTCAACACGCCCCAGAAACCTCCCACTTAACTGGCCACAAAGCTTTTGCTCGGTACATTATAATATGTTTGTTGACATATATGACCATCTTCAACTCTGTAACCTTCTGTACCCTCAAGAATGTTGTCCTTCGGGGCCAATAGTGTACCCTCGGGGATGTCGTCCCTCGGGGCCAATAGTGTACCCTTGGGGATGTCGTCCCTCGGGGCCAATAGTGTACCCTCGGGGATGTCGTCCCTCGGGTCCAATAGTGTACCCTCGGGGGCCAATAGTGTACCCTTGGGGATGTCGTCCCTCGGGGGCCAATAGTGTACCCTCGGGGATGTCGTCCCTCGGGGGCCAATAGTGTACCCTCGGGGATGTCGTCCCTCGGGGGCCAATAGTGTACCCTCGGGGATGTCGTCCCTTGGGGCCAATAGTGTACCCTCGGGGATGTCGTCCCTCGGGGGCCAATAGTGTACCCTCGGGGATGTCGTCCCTCGGGTCCAATAGTGTACCCTCGGGGGCCAATAGTGTACCCTGGGGATGTCGTCCCTCGGGGCCAATAGTGTACCCTCGGGGATGTCGTCCCTTGGGACCAATAGTGTACCCTCGGGGATGTCGTCCCTCGGGGCCAATAGTGTACCCTCGGGGATGTCGTCCCTTGGGGCCAATAGTGTACCCTCGGGGATGTCGTCCCTCGGGGCCAATAGTGTACCCTCGGGGATGTCGTCCCTCGGGGCCAATAGTGTACCCTCGGGGATGTCGTCCCTCGGGGCCAATAGTGTACCCTTGGGGATGTCGTCCCTCGGGGCCAATAGTGTACCCTCGGGGATGTCGTCCCTCGGGGCCAATAGTGTACCCTCGGGGATGTCGTCCCTCGGGGCCAATAGTGTACCCTCGGGGATGTCGTCCCTCGGGGGCCAATAGTGTACCCTCGGGGATGTCGTCCCTGTGGGCCAATAGTGTACCCTCGGGGATGTCGTCCCTCGGGGCCAATAGTGTACCCTCGGGGATGTCGTCCCTCGGGGCCAATAGTGTACCCTCGGGGATGTCGTCTCTCGGGTCCAATAGTGTACCCTCGGGGATGTCGTCCCTCGGGTCCAATAGTGTACCCTCGGGGATGTCGTCCCTCGGGGCCTATAGTGTACCCTCGGGGATGTCGTCCCTCGGGGCCAATAGTGTACCCTCGGGGATGTCGTCCCTGTGGGCCAATAGTGTACCCTCGGGGATGTCGTCCCTCGGGGCCAATAGTGTACCCTCGGGAATGTCGTCCCTCGGGGCCAATAGTGTACCCTCGGGGATGTCGTCCCTCGGGGCCAATAGTGTACCCTCGGGGATGTCGTCCCTGTGGGCCAATAGTGTACCCTCGGGGATGTCGTCCCTCGGGCCAATAGTGTACCCTCGGGAATGTCGTCCCTCGGGGGCCAATAGTGTACCCTCGGGGATGTCGTCCCTCGGGGGCCAATAGTGTACCCTCGGGGATGTCGTCCCTCGGGGGCCAATAGTGTACCCTCGGGGATGTCGTCCCTTGGGGCCAATAGTGTATCCTCGCGGATGTCGTCCCTCGGGGGACCAATAGTGTACCCTCGGGGATGTCGTCCCTCGAGGCCAATAGTGTACCCTCGGGGATGTCGTCCCTCGGGGCCAATAGTGTACCCTCGGGGATGTCGTCCCTCGGGGCCAATAGTGTACCCTTGGGGATGTCGTCCCTCGGGGCCAATAATGTACCCTCGGGGATGTCGTCCCTCGGGGGCCAATAGTGTACCATCGGGGATGTCGTCCCTCGGGTCCAAGTGTGTACCCACGATGCTGTGGAGGAGGAGAGAAAGCCAAGTAAGATGGTGAGTGGAGAGCTACAAGTGAGGGCAACTTTACTTGGAGAACATTCACAGGTAATCCAAGAAAGTGATCGAGAGAGAGAAGGCAGAGGGACTGGAGAAGGTCATTGTTGACCTAATCGAAGACCTTAACATGAGTGCGGAACTCAGAGTAGCTACCTTGAAGGATTTAGATGAGATGAGGAAAATAAACCTCAAAAGAGAGGACAATGTGCACGTGGGCTTCATGCTTTAATAATGTCAGTGGAAAAGGGTAGGAAGGCAGCAGAGAAGGCAAGAAGGGAAACAGAACAACGAATAAAGGACATTTAGAATGTAACAGATAAATGGGGAATGAGACCTGACAAAACATTTGTTGAGGCAGCTAAGGGATCAGAGGGGAAAACATACCATTACAGCAACAGTAATAGATGCAGTAAAAATATTGCAAAAATTGCGGGGCAGGAGCTGGAGAGGGAGAAATGAGTGATAATCAATATACTGACAAACCTACAGAGGGACATATGGCAAAGGAGAAGACGTAACCAGAACGAGATTACAAGAATCCTCTCGAGAATCAGGCTAGAGAGCAAGGAAGGAAATAGAGCATTACTGCAGGCTTGGTAGGTTCCGAAACGGGAGCAATCTACCAGTGAAAGCAGTCTTTCAGAAAAATGCATGAGTGAAGTGTTTACTGGTTGGACCGAGGAACTTACCATATGGTATTCATTAGCAATGACATGTGAAAGAAGGATAAAGACGAAGTAAAGAAAATGAGCAAAGCAAAACAAGAAAATGCTTCAAGGAGACCAGAAAGCAACACATGTGTGGGGAATTTTCCCCCGCCGGAATTTATTAATTTACAATTAAATTAATAATTTATTTAATTTATTGTTATTAATTAAGAATAGACTGTATATTTAAGAGTGGATTGGATTTTGCAAATTGGACTGTATTTAAAGATGATCCTGCTTGGTGTTATCCTACTCACAAGTTTGGGGGGTATATGTACGTAGCCTATCACATCGTGAGAGGGTAGTGCTAATAAACTACTGAATATTAATTCCATCGTTAAATGAGTTAGTAAAATATAACAATTTCTTATCTAATGAGCTGATAAGGCATCCGTAAGTCACGTGGATGGAACCTCGTTAAGTGGGGCCCCTAATGGCCATCATGAATATCTCGTGTTACCATAGGTAGACTCGATGTTATTACTTCCTCTCTCGAACTACACCTGCCGAGTAACTAATAAGTTGTAACCTGCTACTACTATACACAGCGTGTATCAAGGGAAGAAATTCATATTAGGGAACACGGGCTTACCCATTCCGAGTGGTTTGCAGATATTATAACTGGACTACAAAATACACAAAAATACTTGGCCAAGATAATTGTTATATTATACTAGTAGACCGGGTACAATACTTCCCAAGGTAGCGAAATAGTGGAATGAGCAGACTTCTATAGTTCCTATATCTCGAAATTCGCGAGAAGTATGGATAATACATGCACGTGTGGATTGTTAATGAGAGCTGGTACGTGTTAGCGTCTGGACGTCCATGGGCACAATGGCGTCGTATGGCGTCTGCCTCCCTCGACTCCGCTGCGGATGCAACCATCAGCATTGTTGGGATTGAGTACTACAGATGTTGGAGGTAGCATGTTTGGAGCAGATGCTCTTTTGTTTATGATCTTGTTAACAATATTTCATGTACCTGATTATTGTTTTGTTGTTGTTACTGGCGGAGAATAAAACCATGAGGACGAAGATTGTTTCTCTGACCACAACCATAACAGTGGCGACGAGGATTAAACATCTCCGGCAGAGAGCTTGGGTACGAGACGTGGTGTGAGGATCAAGAGAGAGCAGGGTACGTCGTGTGGACGAGTGGACGCTTCGCGCACAACAGTACAGTGTGCTACCACCGTGACAATGACTACGCCGCTCATGTCAATGGAGCCGTTAAACACTGCCAAGATCTCGTTGGACCTGTGGCTCAGCCTGCTGGAAGCACACTTTCAGTGCCGGGAGATTAAGGAGGACGCCAACAAGAAAGCGGTACTCTTAGTTTCACTGGGCTCGGAAGCATATAGTGTTCTCGGAAATTTGTGTGCACCGGAGCTACCTCACACGAAGACCTATGTAGACCTGATTGCTCTGCTTAAACGTCAGTATGTGGTGAAACCATCATATCACAGGAGTTTGATGGATTTCCAGAAGAGGACGAAAAAGCAGCACGAATCAGTACAGGATTTATTTGCGGATTTGAAGGCTTTGGCTAACCTCTGCAACTTCGGAGCACAGTTGGACGGTAGGGTTAGGGACCAGTTGTTCATGGCAGTGGAAAAGGAGGATTATTTCCCTAACCTGGTGGCAGAAAATTTGGATCTACAATCGATGACTTCATGGACAGTGCTCGAGAAGATATTGAACCTGGAAAGGGCTTTTGGAAGTAAGACTTCTACTCAGGAAATTATGGTCGTACAGGGCCAGACCAGATGCAAACACTGTGGATACAGGCACATAAGTAGCAAGTGCAAGTTTCGTGCATATATATGCAACTTTTGTAACAAGGAGGGACACTTGCAGAGAGTGTGTAGGGAATTTCTGAACAGGAACAACAAGGCCTGGGAGAGGAGACGACCAGGTAATGCAGGAAGAAGAGGTAGTGGTACTGTAGTCAAGGCGGTAGAGGAAGGTAAACCGTCTGAAGAAGCTGCAGGTGAGGAAAACCGACTATATTCGGTGAAAGAAAAGGTATGTTCAGTGAAGTCACAAGTGGTGAATTTTGTAATTAATGGGAAGTTAGTTCCCTTGGAACTGGACACTGGTGCGGCAGTGTCAACATTGTCTAGAGATTGGGCAGATACCTTGCAATTGAATGTAAAACCAGGTAAAAAATCTTTAAGTGCTTATGATAATGTACCGATTAAGGTCTATGGCAAGGTGTCGGCAAAAGTAGGTTATAATGGAAAAGAAATTGTCCAGGATTTTTATGTAGTGGATTCACATAATCCTAGCCTATGTGGTAAGGATCTCATGGAAAAAGTGGGAATTTTCTTGGCGGGCCTAGATGAATTGTCGATAGTTAAAACAATTAAAAGTGCCGAACAAATGTTAGATAAATATTCAGTGGAGGCAGATAAGCCAATTAATAGCATGGTTGCAAAAATTCACCTGAAAAGTGGGGCTTCACCTAAATTTTTCAAGGCAAGAACAGTGCCGTTTCATTATAAGCAATTGGTAGAATCAGCCCTGGAAAAGCATGTGGCAGAAGGCATCTTAGAGCCAATTACACATAGTGAGTGGGCAGCCCCAATTGTACCAGTGTTGAAGGCAGATAGGAAATCTTTGAGAATCTGTGCAGACTTCAAGGAACTGAACAACCGCATACACTGTGAGAAGTATCCTTTACCTAAGATAGATGAGTTATTGTCAGTGGTCTGCAAAGGAGCAATTTTTTCTAAGATTGACCTGAAGGATGCTTACTTGCAAATTCCTGTAGAGGAGGAGAGCCAGAAATTGTTAGTGATTAATACCCACAAGGGGTTATTTAAGTATAAAAGACTTCCTTTTGGACTCTCCTCGTCTCCAGCAATTTTTCAGAGATTCATGTCCCAGTTGTTAGTTAACATTGAAGGTGTGGCTAGTTTTTTAGATGACATTATTGTATGTGGAGAGAATGAGGAAGTGCATGATGCTAGATTAGAACAAGTTTTGAATCTTTTGCAAAAGCACAATGTGAAGATTAATAAGGGAAAAACAACGTTGAAGACCAAGGCCATTGAATACCTGGGGTACCATATTTCAGGTAAGGGCTTTACTCCTTCTCACAAAAATGTAGCTGCTATAATAGATGCCCCAGCCCCAACATCAGTTGGGGAAGTACAGTCTTTTGTTGGGATGGTTACATATTTTTGTAAGTTTGTGAAGAACTTTTCAACAAAATTAGCACCCTTGTATGAATTGTTGAAAAAAGGGGCTAGATTTAAGTGGGCAGCAAGAGAGGAAAATGCATTCAGGAATATTAAGCAGGAATTGATCAATTCTCCAGTGCTCACTAATTTTACAGGTAGACTCCCATTAAAACTGGAGGTAGATGCTTCCCCAGTAGGAGTGGGTTGTGTATTATTACAGGAAGTAGATGGTCAGGATAAAGTAGTATATTTTGCTAGCAAGAAATTATCTCCTGCGGAACAGAATTATTCTCAGTTAGATAAAGAAGCTTTAGCTTTGGTATATGCTGTAAAGAAACTGAGGTATTTTCTGCTGGGGAGGAAATTTCTTGCTAGAACAGATCATAAACCCCTGCTAGGATTGTTTGGCAGAGGTAAGCAAATTCCAGTTAATGCCAATGCTAGAATTCAAAGATGGGCATTACTACTCTCACAGTTTGAGTATGATTTAGAGTTTAAGCCAGGCAAGGATAATGTAGTAGCTGATGCATTAAGTAGATTGCCTGTGACAGAAGAATTAAATTCCAGTATTCCAGTGGAGTATGTTAACCTGGTGGAAGCTATGTCTTTTGAGGATATTTCATTCCAGACTATTAGGAAGGCAACTGGTAGAGATCCCAAATTAAGTCTGTTGTTGAAATATGTCAAATATGGTTGGAATGATAATTTGTTATTGTCAGAGTATGCTGCAGTGAAGGCTGACCTTAGTATTCACCAGGATGTACTCTTGTATAGGAATAGAGTGGTGGTGCCTGGGGAACTGAGATGTAAGATTTTGGAACAGCTGCATGTAGGCCATAATGGCATAAATGCTATGAAAGCAGAAGCTAGAAGTTGGGTTTGGTGGCCAAAAATAGACCAGGATATTGCTGAGGTAACAAAAATTGTCATATTTGCTTTAAGAATTATCAGAAACCCCAGGCCCCAGTACTTTCTTGGCCATGCACTGGAAACCCTGGTCTAGACTTCATGTAGATTATGCGGGACCTATGGATAATAAATATTACCTAGTGGTGGTGGATTCATACACCAAATTTCTGGATGTGCATGTGTGAATTCCACCACATCATCTTAACTTGTGAATTACTAAGGGAAANTTCCAGCACACTCTCTGCTCCAGCACACCCACTGCTCCAGCACACCCACTGCTCCAGCACATTCTCTGCTCCAGCACACCTCACTGCTCCAGCACACTCTCTGCTCCAGCACAACCACTGCTCCAGCACACTCTCTGCCCCACACCCACTGCTCCAGCACACCCACTGTTCCAGCCCACCCCCTGCTCCAGCACACTCTCTGCTCCAGCACACTCTCTGCTCCAGCACACCCACTGCTCCAGCACACCCACTGCTCCAGCACACCACTGTTCCAGCACACCCACTGCTCCAGCACACCCTGTTCCAGCACACCCATGCTCCAGCACACCCACTGCTCCAGCACACCCACTGCTCCAGCACACCCACTGTTCCAGCACACCCACTGCTCCAGCACCACCCACTGCTCCAGCACACCCACTGCTCCAGCACACCCACTGTTCCAGCACAACCACTGCTCCAGCACTCTCTGCTCCACACACTCTCTGCTCCAGCACACCCACTGCTCCAGCACACCCACTGCTCCAGCACACCCACTGTTCCAGCACACCCTGCTCCAGCACACCCACTGTTCCAGCACACCCACTGCTCCAGCACACCCACTGTTCCAGCACACCCACTGCTCCAGCACACCCACTGCGCCAGAACACCCACTACTAAAGCAGCACCCCTGCTCCAGCACACCCACTGCTCCAGCACACCCACTGTTCCAGCACCCCACTGCTCCAGCACACCCACTGTTCCAGCACCCCACTGCTCCAGCACACCCCTGCTCCAGCACACCCACTGCTCCAGCCACCCACTGCTCCAGAACACCCACTACTAAAGCACACCCCTGCTCCAGCACACTCTGCTCCAGCACACCCACTGCTCCAGCACACTCTCTGCTCCAGCACACTCTCTGCTCCAGCCACTCTCTGCTCCAGCACACTCACTGCTCCAGCACACTCTCTGCTCCAGCACTCTCTCTGCTCCAGCACACTATCTGCTTCAGCATACTCTCTGCTCCAGCACGCACACTGTTCCACAGCACACTCACTGCTCCACACACCCACTGCTCCAGCACACCCACTCCAGCACACCTGCTTCAGCACACCCACTGCTACAAGACACCCACTGCTCCAGCACACCCACTGCTCCAGCACACCCACTGCTCCAGCACACCCACTGCTCCAGCACACCCACTGCTCCAGCACACTCCACTGCACCACACACTCTCTGCTCCAGCACACTCTCTGCTCCAGCACACCCACTGCTCCAGCACACCCACTGCTCCAGCACACTCTCTGCTCCAGCACACCCCTGCTCCAGCACACTCACTGCTCCAGCACACTCTCTGCTCCAGCACACTCACTGCTCCAGCACACTCACTGCTCCAGCACCCCTCTGCTCCAGCACACTCTCTGCTCCAGCACACTCTCTGCTCCAGCACACCCACTGCTCCAGCACACTCTCTGCTCCAGCACACCCACTGCTCCTGCACACTCTCTGCTCCAGCACACTCTCTGCTCCAGCACACTCACTGCTCCAGCACACTCTCTGCTCCAGCACACCCACTGCTCCTGCACACTCACTTCTCCAGCAAACTCTCTGCTCCAGCACACCCACTGCTCCAGCACACTCTCTGCTCCAGCACACCCACTGCTCCTGCACACTCACTTCTCCAGCAAACTCTCTGCTCCAGCACACCACTGCTCCTGCACATTCTCTGCTCCAGCACACTCTCTGCCCCAGCACACCCATGCTCCTGCACATTCTCTGCTCCAGCACACTCACTGCTCCAGCACACTCACTGCTCCAGCACACCCACTGTTCCAGCACACTCTCTGCTCCAGCACACCCACTGCTCCTGCACATTCTCTGCTCCAGCACACTCTCTGCTCCAGCACACTCTCTGCTCCAGCACACCCACTGCTCCTGCACATTCTCTGCTCCAGCACACTCTCTGCTCCAGCACACCCACTGCTCCAGCACACTCTCTGCTCCAGCACACTCTCTGCTCCAGCACACTCTCTGCTCCAGCACACTCTCTGCTCCAGCACACCCACTGCTCCAGCACACCCACTGCTCCAACACACCCACTGCTCCAGCACATTCTCTGCTCCAGCACACTTTCTGCTCCAGCACACCCACTGCTCCAGCACACTCTCTGCTCCAGCACACTCTCTGCTCCAGCACACTCTCTGCTCCAGCACACTCTCTGCTCCAGCACACCCACTGCTCCAGCACACTCACTGTTCCAGCACACCCACTGCTCCAGCACACCCACTGCTCCAGCACATTCTCTGCTCCAACGCACTCACTGCTCCAGCACACTCTCTGCTCCAGCACAACCACTGCTCCAGCACACTCTCTGCTCCAGCACACTCTCTGCTCCAGCACACTCTCTGCTCCAGCACACTCACTGCTCCAGCGCACCCACTGTGCCAGCACACCCACTGTGCCAGCACACCAACTGCTCCAGCAGACTCTCTGCTCCAGCACAACCACTGCTCGAGCACACACTCTGCTCCAGCACACTCTCTGCTCCAGCACACTCTCTGCTCCAACACACTCTCTGGCAGGTGACGAGGAATAAGCGTCTTGTGTTCACTCTTCAGGTGTTCTGGTCCCTGCTCTTGTGTTCACTCTACAGGTGTTCTGGTCCCTGCTCTTGTGGTTCACTCTACAGGTGTTCTGGTCCCTGTTCTTGAGTTCACTAAAGAGGTATCCTCGTCCTTACTCGTTTGTTCACTCTACAGTTGTTCTAGTCATTACTGGTGTGTTCACTCTACATGTGTTATGGTCTCTGTTCTACTGTTCACTATACAGGTGTTCTGGTCCCTGCTCTTGTGTTCACTATACAGGTGCTCTATTCCCCAGCTCTTGTGTTCACTGTACATGTGTTCTGGTCCCTGTTCTTATGTTCACTCTACAGGTGTTCTGTCCATGTTCAAGTGTTCACTCTACAGGCGTTCTGGTCCCTGCTCTTTTGGACCACTCTACAGGTTCTCTGGTCCCTGTTCTTGAGCTCACTAAACAGGTGACCTGGTCCCTGCTCTTGTGTTCACTCTGCAGGTGTTCTGGTCCCTGCTCTTGTGTTCACTCTACAGGTGTTCTGGTCCTTGCTCTTGTGTTCACTGTACAGATGTTCTGGTCCCTGCTCTTGTGTTCACTGTACTGATGTTCTGGTCCCTGCTCTTGTGTTCACTCTATAGGTGTTCGTGTCCCTGCTTTTGTGTTCGCTGTTCAGGTGTTCTGGTCCTTGCTCTTGTGTTCACTCTACAGGTGTTCTGGTCCCTCCTCTTGTGTTCACTCTACAGTTGTTCTGGTTTCTACTCTTCTGTTCACTATACAGATGATCTCTTCCCTCCTCTTGTATTCACTCTACAGGTGGTCTGGTCCCTACTCATGTATTCACTCTACAGGTGTTCTGTTCCCAACTCTTGTGTTCTCTCTACAGGTGTTATGGTTCATACTCTTTTTGTTCACTCTACAGGTATTCTGGGCCATGCTCTCGTGTTCTTTCTACAGGTGTTCTGGTTCCTGCTCTCGTGTTCACTCTATAGGTGTTCTGGTCATTGCTCTTGTGTTCACTCTACAGGTGTTCTGGACTCTGCTCTTGTGTTCACTCTGCAGGTGGTCTGGTCCATGCTCTTGTGTTCACTCTACAGGTGTTCTGGTCCCTTCTCTTGTGTTCACTCTACAGGTGTTCTGGTTCCTGTTCTTGTGTTCAATCTACAAGAGTTTTGTTCCATGTTCATGTGTTCATTCTACATGTGTTCTCGTTCCTGCTCTTGTGTTCACTCTACAGGTGATCTGGACTCTGCTCTTGTGTTCACTCTACAGGTGTTCTGGTCCATGCTCTTGTGTTCACTCTACAGGTGTTCTGGTCCCTGCTCTTGTGTTCACTCCACAGGTGTTCTGGTTCCTGTTCTTTTGATCAATCTACAGGTGTTCTGTTCCAGGTTCATGTGTTCACTCTACAGGTATTCTGGTTCCTGTTCTTGCGTTCACTGTACATGAGTTCTGGTCCCTGTTCTTGGGTTCACTCTACAGGTATTCTGGTCCCTGCTCTTGTGTTCAATGTACAGGTGTTCTGGTCCCTGCTCTTGCGTTCACAATACAGCTGTTCTATTCCCTGCTCCTGAATTCATTCTATAGGTCTTCTGGTCCCTACTCATGTGTTCACTCTACAGGTGTTCTTTTCATATTTTCTTGTTTTCTCTCTACAGGTGTTCTGATCCCTGGTCTGGTGTTCACTCTACAGGTGTTCTGGTCCCTGCTCATGTGTTCACTGTACAGGTGTTCTGGTCCATGCTCTTGTGTTCACTGTACAGGTGTTCTGGTCGAAGCTCTTGTGGTTCACTCTACAGGTGTTCTGGTCCCTGTTCTTGAGTTCACTAAACAGGTGTTCAGGTCCGTAATCGTGTGTTCAATCTACAGGTGTTCTTGTCCTTATTTGTGTGTTCACTCTACAGGTGTTCTGGTCCATGCTCTCGTGTTCTTTCTACAGGTGTTCTGGTCCCTGCTCTCGTGTTCACTCTACAGGTGTTCTGGTCCCTGCTCTTCTTTTCAGTCTACAGGTGGTCTGGACTCTGCTCTTGTGTTCACTCTACAGGTGTTCTGGTCCATGCTCTTATGTTCACTCTACAGGTGTTCTGGTCCCTGCTTTTGTGTTCACTGTTCAGGTGTTCTGGTCCTTGCTCTTGTGTTCACTCTACAGGTGTTCTGGTCCCTCCTCTTGTGTTCACTCTACAGTTGTTCTGGTTTCTACTCTTCTGTTCACTATACAGATGATCTTTTCCCTGCTCTTGTATTCACTCTACAGGTGGTCTGGTCCCTACTCATGTGTTCACTCTACAGGTGTTCTGTTCCCAACTCTTGTGTTCTCTCTACAGGTGTTATGGTCCCTACTCTTTTTGTTCACTCTACAGGTGTTCTGGACCATGCTCTCGTGTTCTTTCTACAGGTGTTCTAGTTCCTGCTCTCGTGTTCACTCTACAGGTGTTCTGGTCATTGCTCTTGTGTTCACTCTACAAGGTGTTCTGGACTCTGCTCTTGTGTTCACTCTGCAGGTGGTCTGGTCCATGCTCTTGTGTTCACTCTACAGGTGTTCTGGTCCCTGCTCTTGTGTTCACTCCACAGGTGTTCTGGTTCCTGTTCTTGTGATCAATCTACAGGTGTTCTGTTCCATGTTCATGTGTTCACTCTACAGGTATTTTGGTCCCTGTTCTTCCGTTCACTGTACATGTGTTCTGGTCCCTGCTCCTGTGTTCACTCTACAGGTATTCTGGTCCCTGCTCTTGTGTTCACTGTACAAGTGTTCTGGTTCCTGCTCTCGTGTTCACTCTACAGGCTTTCAGGTCCCTCCTCTTGTGTTCACTCTACAGGTGTTCTGGTCCCTGCTCTTGTGTTCACAATACAGCTGTTCTATTCCCTGCTCTTGAATTCACTCTATAGGTCTTCTGGTCCCTACTCATGTGTTCACTCTACAGGTGTTCTGTTCATATTTTCTTGTTTTCTCTCTACAGGTGTTCTGATCCCTGGTCTGGTGTTCACCCTACAGGTGTTCTGGTCCCTGGTCTGGTGTTCACCCTACAGGTGTTCTGGTCCCTGCTCATGTGTTCACTCTACAGGTGTTCTGGTCCATGGTCTTGTGTTCACTGTACAGGTGTTCTGGTCGAAGCTCTTGTGGTTCACTCTACAGGTGTTCTGGTACCTGTTCTTAAGTTCACTAAACAAGTGTTCTGGTCCTTAAACGTGTATTCACTCTACAGGTGTTCTTGTCCTTACTTGTGTGTTCACTCTACAGGTGTTCTGGTCTCTGTTCTTCTGTTCACTATACAGGTGTTCTGGTCCCTGCTCTTGGGTTCACTATACAGGTGCTCTATTCCCTGCTCTTGTGTTCACTGTACATGTGTTCTGGTCCCTGTTCTTGTGTTCACTCTACAGGTGTTCTGGTCCATGTTCATGTGTTCACTCTACAGGTGTTCTGGTCTTTGCTCTTGTGTTGACTCTACAGGTGTTCTGGTCCATGTTCATGTGTTCACTCTACAGGTGTTCTGGACCCTGCTCTTGTGTTCATTCTACAGGTGTTCTAATCCCTGCTCTTTTTTTTCTCTATACAGGCGTTCTGGTCCCTGCTCTTGTGTTCACTGTACAGGTGTTCTTGTCCCAGCTCTAGTGCTCACTCTAAAGGTGTTCTGGTCCCTGCTCTTGTGTTCACTGTACAGATGTTCTGGTACTTGCTCGTGTGTTCACTCTTCAGGTGCTCTGGTCCCTGCTATTATGTTCACTATACAGGTGTTCTGGTTCCTGCTCTTGTGTTCACTATACAGGTGTTCTGGTCCCTCCTCTTGTGTTCACTCTACAGGTGTTGTAGTCTCTGCTCTTGTGTTCACTGTACATGTGTTCTGGTTCCTGGTATTTTGTTCACTCTGCAGGTGTTCTGGTCCCTGCTCTTGGGTTCACTCTACTGGTGTCCTGGTCCCTCCTCCTGTGCTCACTCTACAGGTGTTCTGGTCCCTGCTCTTGTGTTCACTGTACATGCGTTCTGGTCCCTGCTCTTGTGTTCACTATACAGGTGTTCTGGTCCCTGCTCATGTGTTCACTCTACAGGTGTTCTGGTCCATGCTCTTGTGTTCACTGTACATGTGTTCTGGTTCCTGGTATTTTGTTCACTCTGCAGGTGTTCTGGTCCCTGCTCTTGGGTTCACTCTACTGGTGTTCTGGTCCCTCCTCTTGTGTTCATTCTGCAGGTGTTCTGGTCCCTGCTATTGTGTTCACTGTACATGCGTTCTGGTCCCTGCTCCTGTGTTCACTCTACAGGTGTTCTGGTCCCTGCTCTTGTGCTCGCTGTACATGTGTTCTGGTTCCTGCTCTTGTGTTCACTCTACAAGTGTTCTAGTCCCTGCTCTTGTGTTCACTCTGCAGGTGTTCTTGTCCCTTCTCTTGTGTTCACTCTACAGGAGTTCTGGTCCCTGCTTTTGCACTCATTTTACAGGTGTTCTTTTCCTCGCTGCTGTGTTCACTCTACAGGTGTTTTGGGCCCTGCTTTTGTGTTCACTGTTCAAGTGTTCTGGTCCCTGCTCTTGTGTTCACTCTATTGGTGTTCTGAACCCAACTCTAGTGTTCACTCGACGGGTGTTCTGGTCCCTGCTCTTGTGTTCCCTCTACAGGAGTTCTGGTCCCTGTTCTTGTGTTCACTGTACATGTGTTCATGTTCCTGCTATTGTGTTCACTGTACAGGTGTTCTAGTCCTTGCTCCTGTGTTCACTGTACAGGTGTTCTGGTCCCTGCTCTTGTTTTCACTCTTCAGGTGTTGTGGTCCTTGCTATTATATTCATTATACAGGTGTTCTGGTTCCTGCTCCTGTGTTCCCTCAACAGGTGTTCTGATCCGTCCTCCTGTGTTCACTATTCAGGTGTTCTGGTCCCTGCTCTTGTGTTCACTATACACGTGTTCTGGTCCCTGCTCTTGTGTTCCCTCTACAGTGTTCTGGTCCATTCTCTTGTGTTCACTCTACAGGTGTTCTAGTCCTTGCTCTTGTGTTCACTGTACATGTATTCTGGTTCCTGCTATTGCGTTCACTCTACAGGTGTTCTGGTCCCTGCTCTTGTGTTCACTCTACAGATGTTCTGGTCCCTGCTCTTGTGTTCAATCTACTGGTGTTCTGTCCCTGCTCTTGTGTTCACTGTACAGGTGTTCTGGTCACTGCTTTTGTGTTCACTCTACAGGTGTTCTGGTCCCTCCTCTTGTGTTAACTCTACAGATGTTCTGGTCCCTGCTCTTGTGTTCAATCTACTGGTGTTCTGGTCCCTGCTCTTGTGTTCACTCTATAGGTGTTCTGGTCCCTGCTCTTGTGTTCACTCTACAGGTGTTCTGGTCCCTACTTTTGTGTGGTCAATCTATAGGTGTTCTGGACCTTACTCTTGTGTTCACTCTATGGGTGTTCTGGTCCCTTCTCCTGTGTTCACTTAACAGGTGTTCTGGTCAGTGTTCCTGTGTTCACTCTACAGGTGTTCTGGTCCCTACTCTTGTGTTTACTATACAGGTGTTCTGGTTCCTGCTATTGCGTTCACTCTACAGGTGTTCTGGTTCCTGCTCTTGTGTTCACTCTAAAGATGTTCTGGTCCCTGCTCATGTGTTCACTCTACTGGTTTTCTGGTCACTGCTTCTGTGCTCACTCTACAGGTGTTCTGGTCCCTCGTCTTGTGTTAACTCTACAGGTGTTCTGGTCCCTGCTCTTGTGTTCACTCTACAGGTGTTTGGGTCCATGCTATTATGTTCGCTCTACAGGTGTTCTGGTCCCTGCTCTTGTGTTCACTCTACAGGTGT